>JAYMFT010047865.1:0-15358 GCA_038088735.1 Panulirus argus
CTCATTTCAAGAGACAGGTTTTTCACTGTCTCAAAAATTTGTAAATACTTTCCCTGCCTGTTTTTCCCCCTTTCTCAGTTCTCTCTATATTCCAATTAGGGCCTGGCCTTGATGTGGACTTTTGTCCATGGCTGGAGCCTAAAATAAAAAAAAGAAAATTTAAACCTATTCTTTATAAAGTAATAGTCTCACTTTATTCTTGTAGCCTTTGCTCAAATTATCTTCCTTTTCTTCTGGTACATATTTTGCAAGGAGACACTCAAACTTCACAGCCTCCCTTCCTGTAGTATCTCCCTTGTCACCTAATCCTCTCCAAAAGTCTTGTCTGTCCATATGTTTGTCACCCAAAAATACATGCAAAGGTAACCCCTAATTTCCTGTTGAAGGAATTGGATCATATATGACTCTTGATGGAGAAGTGGAAATGGATGCCTTGATACTTGATGGAACAACTATGAAGGCTGGAGCTGTAGGTGCCATCCATAATGTGTTAAACCCCATCAAAGTTGCTCGTCTTGTCATGGATAAAACTCCGTTTATCCTCCTTGCTGGTAAGGCTGCACAAGATGGTTTTGTACTACAGTGAATTTTATATAACAACCTTAATTATTTTCAGCCTTTATAATGCAAGTGTATTTCATTTTTCTTCTTTCATTATTTATTTTTATTGAAAGCTTGTGATGTCATCAGTCTCACCCGTAGGATTGCAGTACCATGGTACAAGAGTTCATTAATTGCCTTTCTTGACATTAGTTATCCATTAGTTTTCATGAATGCTTTGTTAATTATCCTGGGCCAACAAGCTTTGCTATTGTGCCAATATGTTATAAATAATGTTAAACCACTTACTCAGGAGAGGGAGCTGACAAGTTTGCTTCTGCACATGGCTTCCATCAAGTGGACCCAAATGTTCTTATTACTCCATATTCGAGAGAGAGGTTAGCCCTTGCCAAGGGTGGTGATCCTGATTACACTCCTCCCAAAAAATCTGAGTAAGTCAGAGTTTAATTTTGTTACATAAGATTAGTTTTACAGTATATCAGATGTTCTTTCTCAAAGTAAGAGTTGGCTGTTTGTGGGTTGGTTCAGCTCCTTATGTTTACCAAATACTTTTTCTTTGTTACTCTTGTATATTGAAGATTGAATACATTTTTTCTTACCATATATGTAAAATGAAATGGTGTAGCAGGAACTCTGTGGTTTTAAGTTTTCAAGTTTTTATCAGTCATAGGAAGACATCAAGATGATGATGCTTGATATTACATATAAGTTGATGGTCATGCTATGAGTTTGTTATATTGCTTTTCAGCATACCTGAAGAAATTGAATATGGGACAGTGGGTTGTATTGTGATTGATAAAGATGGTCACACAGCCAGTGCCACCTCTACTGGGGGGTTGAATGGACAGATAACAGGTCGAGTGGGTGACACTCCAATAATTGGTGCAGGTGGATATGCAGATGACCAGGTGTGTATCAGTTTGCATATTGTTTAGCAGTTACTGATATAACCTGACCTATGATAATTGTACAGACACTCTTTTATAAATGAAGCCTTCACTGACAGCATTTGCAAGGACACTATCTCTTTTGTGGAATTATGGCAGTTACATTTGTCAGGGGAGGAAAAACTTCCCTCATACTTCCAGCATTTTGTAGTAGGTAACTAAAAGGGGTGAGATTTGTGGGCTGGAAACCTCCCTTCTTGTCTATTTTAATTTCTAAAAGATGAAATAGAAGGAGCTGCGTTAGAAGTGTTTATCCTCCCTAAAAGCTCAGGTTGTGGTGTCTGAATGAGCATGGATGTAACCAGGTTGAGAAGAATGGAGAATAGGCAAAATGTTTGGGGAAAGATATCTGAATATTCTGACTCTGAATGGAACTTATCTCAAGGTGAAAGGGGAAGAATAGTTTGGAAATGCTCTAGGGACAAAGTTTGGGGTTGGTGTGAGGGCAAGAGCAGAGGAGGGATTGGCACTTTTGCTGAAGGAGTTGTGGAAGAGTGTAATGAAGTGAGCCCTAGACTGATGTGGATGAAAATGAAAGTGGATGTTGAGAAGTGAGGAAGATGGGAAGTGTTTTGGGAGGAGTTGAGTTCATGTGTCAGTAATTTTGATGCAAGGTACTGAGTGATTTGTGATGGGTAATTTTAATGCTGGAGTGGGCTGTATGGCAGGTAAGGGACATGTGGTACCCAGTGATGTGACGAAAATGGTGAATAGCTTGTGGAGTTCCATGCTGAAAAAGGACTGCTGATTGGAAATACAGCACTTGATTTAAAAAGAGGGATGAACATGTGCAGGTGAGTGGGCATTATTTGATTATATACTAATTAATAGATGTGTTAAAGTTGGATGTAAATGTACTGAGAGGGACAGTTGCAGATATGTCCTGTTACTTCTTGGTGGAGGCGAGTGAATGTTTGTAGGGGCTTTAGGAAAAGGCAAAAATAGTATGGGTAGGAAGAGTGTGGTGAAAAAGAGTGCACTTGTAAGACACTTCTGTTAAGAGATACTGGAGGAGATTCGATGAACCTGTAGCGCAGCATCCTACAGTAAAACATGGCAATGGTCATAAAATTATGTTTTTGCAGGAAAGCTATGTAAAGTGCAGTTTATTATAATTTGGACCATTTATATAATCAAATATTGGTGTTAGTGAGCTTCACCTGCAAATGTTTACACCACAAGTGAGAAGTCACCTTCATTGAGGCTTTGTCATCATTTATGAATGGGAAAGAGTATAGCATCATTGAGAAATTTCTTACATTGAAATAGTTCATATTATTCTTTTCCTTGGTGAAGTGCAGCTTCAAAGCTGCAAGAGCTCAATGAAATGGATCCTTCGGTACATAGTAATAATGGCAATGACCTTATTTCCCTCAGATTGGAGCAGTGTCCACCACTGGTCATGGCGAAGCCATCATGAAGTCTTTGCTTGCTCGCCATATTGTTGATGTCATGGCCACAGGTTAGTCCACTTTTAACAGCCCTCCATCTTGCTACATTGAATGACTTATTTACTCAGATTTTTTATATTCCATAGAAGTCTTGAAACATCTGTTAACTTGACTTCATTACTCTAAATTATTGAGAGGTAACAGCTGCACTGTACGCAGAGAAGTGAATGGGAATTGTTGAAGTGTTGCCCAGAATAATATTACACCATTTATATCATTATTGCTGTTGTAACTCTCAGTCTTACATATTCACCTATTCCACACTAAGCTTACATTTATTATGAGTTGACACATAAGGAACATACCCATATAATGAAAAAAGATGGCTGTTACACAGTAAATGGTGCAGTCTTTATTGCAATGTAGGAACAACAAACATTTTTCAAAATTTGCATTTAAACATGACTTGAATCTCATGTGCTAGACAAAGTATACTGTAAATTTGCATGAGATTGCATTTGTTTTAGTTTTCCTACTGTTAGTTCAATTACTTGCCATTATCGGTGCACCATGCTTAACGCTATGATATCATTTATATCCAGTGTATCTCTTGGAACCAGGGTTAGAGCAGTTATACTTTAAAACTTCAGTTACAATTACAACAAATACTTTCCATTTTTAAACATTACAGTTACAATTACAAATACATTTGGGAGTAGTTAATACATTACAATTACAATTTCCACAAAACAAAATCAGTTATAATTACAATTTTCCAAATTTGGAAAAAATCATTTTGGTTAAAAAACACCAATTTTACGTTGTAAGGTTATTCTTTATTTACCCGCTATCGCCATTGTGTTTTTGGACCAGTACTGCTACCACTACCGATGCTACTTTAAAAGTACCGCTTGTCCACCTTTGCGTTTACAAGGTTACCAGTACCACTTTCCTCCCCTTTTACAATTACAGTTAAATTTCAGTTACGTGATCACATTTAATTAGATATAATAACAATTAATTGCTTCAATTCTGTTTTCATTTACAATAACAATTATAATATTTCTGTAATTAATTACATATCAATTGAATTACAGTTACAATTACTCCAACCCAGCCCATATACCTGATTAATACAAACTGAAGAAATGACACAATATTCTTAAAATTTAATAAATTTTCAGCCCAAAATCCATATTTCAAATCTGTAATATAACATGATGAAACACTTCTGTACTTGAAATAATCATGGGAAATATCTAATAATGTTTCCCTAGGTCTAGATATAACCTATTATTACGAACCGAATAAATGATACATTCTTCAAATGTAATAATTTAATTGCAGGCCTCAATGAACCATAAATAGTATTTCAAGCCCAGATTCGTATTCAGCAAGAGAAATAGTCCTTATACTGAAGTTTTCAAGGAAATCTAGGTACCTTGGAAAAATTTTAGCCCAAAAATTCTTTTTCTTTTAAAATTGTTATATAACATGATGAAATGCTTCCATACTTGAAATGATCTTGGACAGTATCTAATATTGCTTCCAAAGGCCAGTATATACCCAATTAATACAAACTGAATAAATGTCACAGTCTTCTTAAAATGTAATAACTAATTACAGGCCTTACGACCTCCAAACAGTATTTCAAGCCCAGATTCATAATTAGCGTGTAAAATTGTCCTTATACTGAAGTTTTAAGGGAAATTTAGTCACCTCGAAAAAATATGAAAAATTCTAGGTTTTTTTAGCCCAAAAAACTTTTTCTTTTAAAAATATAATGTAACATGATGAAACACTTCTGTACTTGAAATAATCATGGAAAATATCTAATAGTGCTTCCCAAGGCCAATATAAACCCAATTAATATGAACTGAGTAAATGTAATCATTAATTATATGCCTTAATGACCTCTAAACAGGATTTTCAATCCCAGATTCCTAATTAGCATGTAAAATAGTTCTTTTGCTGAAGTTTTCAAGGAAATCTATTCACCTCAAAAAAATATAAAAAATTTCAGGTAATAGTTCAGGATATCTTTCAGCCCAAAAAACAGTTTCTTTTTGTAACTGATATTATAACATGATGAAATGCTTCTACATTGGAAATAATCCTGGAAAATATCAAATGTTTCCCTTCACAGAGATATACCCGATTAATATGAATCAAATAAATGACACAATCTTCTTTAAAATGGAATCTTTAATTAAAGTCCTTAATGACCCCCATACAGTTTTTCAGGTCTAGACTCGTATTGAACATGTAAAGTAGTCCTTATACTAAAGTTTTCAATGAAATCTAGTCACCTTGGAAAAATGTAAAAAATTGCAGGTAATAGTTCAGGGTATTTTTAGGCCCAAAAACTTTTTCTTTTAAAACTGTCATATAACATGATGAAACACTTCTATACATGAAATAATCATGGAAAATATAATTCTTCCCTTGGCCAAGATATACCTAATTAATACAAACTGAATAAATGACAGTCTTCTTAAAATGTAATCATTAATTACTGGACTTAATGACCCCCAAACAGTATTTCAAACCCAGATTCCTAATCAGCATGTAAAATAGTCCATATATTGAAGTTTTCAAGGAAATCTAATCAACTCAGAAATATTCCAAAAATTGCAGGTAATAGTTCTGTGTTTTTTAGCCCAGAAAACTTTTTCTTTTAAAACTGTAATATAGTGTTTTCCTTCTTTAAACAGAGGTTTACTTTTGTCATATCAAGACTGAAAGCCTTGCTAAATATATATGCTTGTTTCTGATATTTTTCAGTTGGTTTGGAGAAGTGTTTTTCTTTTAAAAACTCAAGTAAGATAAAGTTATTGTTAATGTATGCAAGGACAAATGTGTTTAGAAATTCGGCTGAGAACCCCTTTTTGATATTCTTTCATGAATTAAAACATGTGGAACTAATGCTTTGATTTTGATTCATAACATATGAAGTAAAACCACTTTGTTGTTTAATGGCAATTATTTCCAGGTCAGAATGTTAAGGACTCTGTCAAGCATTGTGTAACCCATCTGGAGGCACGTTTCAAAGGCTTTGCAGGAGCTATAGCAGTTTCACATAAGGGAGAAATTGGAATATATCATTCTGCACCACAAATGGCTTGGGCCTATGTGCAAGCAGGCAAGGTTCACTATGGCTTCCATTCAGGCCAGCATGTTACAGAGGAACTGTAGCACCCTCAGTTTAGTACAGTAGCATGTGATGATGGACTGCCTTTCGTTTGGGAATTTATTAATACTGGCACACTTGCCATTTTACCTTTTTTTTACACTGATACTTTGCCAGGTTTTAGCAAGCATCAACCAGTGAGTCTAGATTTAAAAGTTTCAAAAGTTTTTAGGGCCAAAGTCGGTGCAGTGTCTCAGTGTTTGTCTTACTGTGTATGTTTTCAAATGTCAAACCTCATCAAAATTTGCTTAGAATTCAGGAGTTCTTAGTTAAAATAGATCAGCTTTTTGGTAACATCTACAGATGTATGTATTCTGATAGGGCTCTTCATTTGGTTAGTTCTTAATTTTATGCATTTCTTTATACTCTGTCTAGCTGATCAGTGTTTTCCTCGGGACAAGAAAGCTAGCCACTCATTCCATAAGGGAATGAATTAAAACATACATTAAGCCTTTCAGCTTCATTCATAAATGTTCTTGTTATCCTCCTTAACATGGCACAGTATTCACGTTTGATGCAGCCAGAGTAGCACAAACTGATAGCTTTTGGTTGGGAGTAACATACCCAGATAAATTTTTTCTTCGGTTTTCTCCTGCATTGCTTCACATATAGTGCTCTTTTGTCTTTTATTTTTCCTCCTTTTAAGGACAATTGCTTTTATATTCATTGATGATAAGAAGCCTTAATCCATAATTCTTGAAATAGGTTTTGCTTGGTTCCCTTCTTAGAGATTACACTTTGAGGGAACTTGCTCAAAACAACCAAAAGCAGCTTTGGTTTTGTAAAAACAAAAAGCAGCTTTCTTCAGCACGATACTATTCATGCAAAAACAGTACGGATATTTACTGATGGCTCCAAATGTGATAAAGGTGCAGGTTTTGCTCTAGCTAATGAAAAAGGATCTCATTTAGCAAAACTAACAAAAAAATCTTTCTTTTTGTTGCAGAACTGATATAGCAAAACTAACAAAAGAATCTTCCTTTATTTGCTGCAGAACTCTATAGTATTGAGGCTGCTCTTAAAGTAATTGAGGAGTCCCCAAAAATGAAATATACAATCTTCTCCGATTCTAAGAGTGCACTCCAAGCTGGGTCGCACTGTGCACCATTGCATCACAGTTCAAAAAGTCCAAGATTGGATTGTAAGAATCCACTCAAAGCATAAGCGTATTGAATTCTTTAGGTGTCCTGGACATGTTGGAATCAGTAGTAATGAAAAAAGCAGATGTTGAGGCTGAAACAGTTATATCCAGCAGTCTGTATATGAGAATTATACAGAGTCAGTCCTAGCCTTTTGAGAGCCTTGAACTGAGCCTCTTTTGGGAATCCCTTCACCCTTCAGACTCCCCAGTAAGCATGAGCTCCAATGGGGGTCCAGGGGTATTCACTGTTAAAGATATGAAAATTTAGGTTGTGTGGGACAGCATTTTCTCTTTTAAGGAGGGTGCCATGAAATATTTGGGACTAGGGGGTCCCTTTAGTGGTCTGGGCCCTACACTCTGAGCATATACAGCATATTGGAAGGGCTGGCCCTGGAGTTATACCTCACAACTATTTTATTGGAATAAGAGCAAGCTAGTTTGGATTTGGATGCCCAAAAGAATTATAAACTAGAGAGGATAGAGAAATATGTTGATGGTAGTGTTTCTCCCTCAACAGGAATTTTTATTTTGAAGCAATTTTTTGTTGACTTAGGATTGGTCATGCCATGTTGACCCATGGGGTAAGTAACTGATAGGGGGGAGACCTGTCCCATTGTTTGACACCTGTTATACTACCATGGAACATGTACTAACAGGATACCAAAAATACAGGAGTCTCAGTCAAATATGAATTAGTGTATGCTAACAATGAAAGAAATAAAAATGGAGAGATTTTAGATGGTGTTGGTAATTATAATAGACTGATAAAGAATTTAAAGAAAACCAAAATATATAATTCTATATAAAATGTTTTAAGGTTTTAGATAACTTTTTCTGGCTAAAAAGTTCTGAATAATCATTAGGTTCTAGTTATTTAAAATTAACTCCATATCCTGAGTAGCACTATCTTCTTGCAAGATTTTCTGACGGTTTTTATTCTCATTTATATCTTAGAATCGTCTACAAAAAGTTCACCATTGCAGTGTCTGTCATCCTGCACATTATTAATAAAATCCATAAATGGTACAGGTGGAAGAATACTTCCTGAAGGACTCCAGTTTTAACTTCTGACCACTAAGTAGATAACTCTCTTATTGTAAACCCTTTGCTTCTGACTGGAAAGAAAGACCCTAAACCACTTCTAACACCTGCCCACTAACCCCATTGATTACATTCTTTGTAAAATGCTTGATGATCTGGTGTGTGAAGCTAGAGGATTGTCCTCATACCTGACCAAGACCCAGTTAAGTACTCCAAGGAATTTTTTTTAATACCTTTTTGCATCAATTCTGACTAGTGTTTTTCCATCAGTTATAAGGCTTATTGTCATATAAGACTTAAAATATTCTGGAAATTCTCTGACGGTATAACGACTAGTCAGGGATGAGGTCTGTATCCAGTTTGTTTGTTCGAATTCTGTTGGAAATAAGGTAAACTATCAACACTATTTTGAATAGTAATAGTTTTTACCATTTCATTTTTGTTATATGAAAGATAACAGGTGATGCATAACAGAAACTTCTGATTGTTGATTGTTTGATATTGTTCTTTTGCATTAAATTTATATAAACTGCTCTAATTATGTGCTGTAATTAATAAATCAATGCAAAACTTATGTATATTCCAGAGTTTCATTTCACTCCAATTGCTATTTTATGCTTTGCATACTGCTGTTGGTTTCATGGTCCTTTCATGAGATTTTTTTATTCAGTAATTGGAAATCTTGGCAGAAGCTATGTAACTTGTGAAGGGAGATATTCTTTAAGTTATGAATTATGATAGGAAAAGAGTTAACATTGTAATTATGAAGGATACTTCTTGACTTTTAAGCAACAAGACTTATTACTTCATATTTCCAAGGTGTTTAAGGCATTTCATGGAGCTGGAGGGAAGAGTCACCTTTACACTAGTGTGGCTGGGGGAAACAGGAAAAAAAAAAAATATATTTCTTTCTAGGTTTGGCTGTTCCATGAACTAATGAGAAGTTTCTTTTAATCTTCAGGGGGTGGCAACCTCCAACCCCTCTCATTCTGATAAGGTTTACACCTCTCACCCTTCACATATCACTAAAACAGCCATCTTGGCAACTTCTCATTCAAGAACACTGTTCACTCGGCAACCACCATCTGGTGAAGATGTCATTATCCAGCAGCTGGTAGGTTGCACAGGCTAACCATCTCATAATTCTCTAGATCTCCAAGCTTGTCAGACATATCTGACTTTTTCTTTTTTCTCCTTTGAGATTATGTCTGGTATTGTGTGCTGATGTGTTGTTATATAATTTAGCAAGAGGCACAGATCTACTGAGTGGAAATTTTACTAAATACGTGGAAACTTTCTTTAGTTTTCCCAGGTTTTTTATGTTGTCAGCCGGTCCCTGACATAAATCTTAGGGCCTAACCCTTTTCCAAGGATAGTTCAGAAACTTGACCATTTCTAAGGACAAATATTCTTTGTTTCATATATGGCTTCACCTGCCCTGGTTCAGTCCATTAACAGCACCTTACCGACAGTATACCACATCATTTCATTTCACTCTATCCTGTGCATACCTTTCACCCTCTAACATGGTCAGGCCCTGATAACTCGAAATCTTTTTACTCCATCCTTCCATCTCTAGTTTGGTCACCCCCTTCTCCTTGTCCCCCTCACTTCTGATACGTATATCCTTTTTGTCAACCTTTCCTCACGTTTCCTTTTCATATGTCCAAAACATTTCAGCATACCCTGTTCAGCTCTCTCAACCATACTCTTCTTATTTTTACACCTCCCTCTTACCCTTTTATTTCATATCCAATCAAACTGCCTGATCACATACTGTCCTCAAATATCTCATTTCTAGCACATCTACCCTCCTCTGCACAGCCTCATCTATAGCCCATGCCTCATATCCATATAATATCATTGGGACTACTGTACCTTCAAACATTCCCATTTTCGCCCTCAAAGATGATCTCTCTTTTCACACGTTCCTCAATGCTGCAATAACCTTCACCCCCTCATCCACCTTATGACTCACATTTGCTTCCATGGTTCCATTCAATGCAAAGTCTGCTCCCAGATATCTGAAACACTTCACTTTCTTCATATTTTTACCATCCAACTAACCTGTCCTTATGTCCTGCTAAACCTAACTTGCTTTATTC
Organism: Panulirus argus; assembly: GCA_038088735.1. Classification (NCBI taxonomy): domain Eukaryota; kingdom Metazoa; phylum Arthropoda; class Malacostraca; order Decapoda; family Palinuridae; genus Panulirus; species Panulirus argus. The sequence goes on from JAYMFT010047865.1 coordinate 10,377, forward strand.
ACATTTACTCTCAGCATCCTTCTTTCACACACTACCATACTTAGTCACCAACTTCTGCAATTTGCTATTAAAAACTGTCTTAGTTTGCTATTCAAAACTGTCACTAGTGTTATGGTATCAGCAAAGAACCAACTCACTTTCCAGGGCCCTCTTACCCTCTAGAGACTGCATACTTGCTCCTCTTTCTAAGACCCTTGCAATTACCTCCCTCACCATCCTATCCATAAACAAATTAAAGGACAAGGGGACAACACACCCCTGCTGCAGACCAACCTTCACTTGAAAACACTTGCTCCCCTCTCTTCACGTTCGTACGTGTGCCTTACCCTCTTGATATCAAAATCTTTTTATTGCTACTGGTAGCTTTTCACCCACACCATTTATTCGTAAGACATTACATGAGGGATGGTGTCTGTGGAGTGAAAGCCAAGAGCCCATGTGAATGTAAGGCAGAAAGGACAGCAATCCAGACCAGGGAGGAGAATTTGACAGCTGATATAGTGCTGGCTCACTGTACTACCATCACTAACCCTCCAATTACCCAGGCGGTAGTAAGCAAATCGATGTGCATGTGTGTATACTTTCTCTATGTATGTGTATACAGGGTGGGTTTTATACAATTGTGGTACCTCGTGTGTGTGCGTCTTGGTATCTATGTATGTGATTACCTCATAAGGCCCTGCCTGTGTGGATATGTGTGTGTGTAAAGGTACGAGAGCTCATGATACATTTAGCAAGTGTTTTACACGGAATCTTTTCCTAAGAGGGCGTAACAGGATGGTGAGGAGATAGCAGAGACAATGGTAGGCGGTGAGTGACTTCTTCCTTCACACACACACACACACACCCTTGACAGCAGCCAGTCTGCTCGAGACCTTCATGGCTCTCACCTCGCATTTTAAGGTGACAGGTGGAAATCTCCAAAAATAATACAAATTTGAAATCTAAGCATAAAACTCATTTTGATAGAATAATCTTTTGACATGGGAACCAGACCCAAGTCTACAAACCACAGATAATTGTGTTGGCAGTAGCAGTGAGTTTGTCTAGCAAGGAGGTCGTGTTGAGGGCAACACAGGTGGTAATAATGGTCAGGTGCTGGAAGGTGTCATCACCGTCACCACCACAGCGAGCCCATAGTGAGACCCCACACCCACCTGGAGTCCACCTCCGGGGCCTCAGTGTCACCATTGCCGACACCCACCGCCCTGCCCTTGGCTTCTCCATCCTGCAGGACCTACCACAGGGACATCCTGATATACAGAGGGAGGCAGGACCTCCCAGGACACCCTCTGCTCACAAGAAGTGTTCCTCGGGCCACTCCAACAGGGCTTCCCCCAGGTTAGGCTTTCCTGGTCGCAAAGATGGAGAAGAGTCCTTGCGGAAGGAAGAGAGACCACAGATGGAGGCATTAAAACAAGATGGCCATCCAACTCAGGATGAGGTGGCCCCACAACCAGAGCAGCATCAGCAGCAGGAGGTTGGGAAGCCATTGTGGTACCTGACTCGCACCACAGCGACCTTACTAGTACTCCAGGGTCTCTTCATCATCCTCTTCACCGCCTTCATCAGGTACCTCCTCATCCATTTGCACTACATTCTCTTAACTGTTGTTCCTGTATCACTGTATATAGGGGTTTAATCCTCCACTGGTATGATGGATGGTGTCTGTGCTTGGCCCAGTCAAGTTTTGCCAACATCACCTTGGTGCTCATCTACTGACCAGTCCGGAGAGGATGAACTGTTGGTTGGCTGTGGGCCAAAAAATGCTCGTATCCTCTCTGAGACGTGACCATCATTACTATACACTCATCTTCCCTATAGCCTTATCCCCACTACACTCGACACAACTAGCATCTGATTTAGTCCTGAAGGGTTAGGTGAAATGCATCTTCACTGCACCTGTGGCACTACAGGCCCTTGATCTAACTCCTAGAGGTCAGGTCAATAGTCCTCTTCATTATAACCTGGACACCACAAGCCTTTGACCTCTGCCTATCACCCTTTGGGGTCAGGTCAAATGCATCTTCTCTAAACTAGGGTTAGTTTACTTATTATTGAAGAGGTAGAACAATAAAAGGAGGCAAATTGAAAAAATATTTCCATCCTCTGGAGAGCAACACATGTATGACATGAAATATACAGACACACGAGCCTTTATAGTGTGATTATTGTTGTGATTCATGAGTTCCAGCCCAGGACGGATAGGAACTCCGCCAACTTTGTTTGTTCGTCTTGTCTCATGGCATTATGGTTACCTGGATATGTATAATCAAAATTTACATGAAACGAGTATGGCTGTTGAGAAGTTGTGACCAGAGAGTAGTGTTGTACCTACTAGATCATAGGGATCCTATACACCAAGTGTTAGGTACCTAATACCTAAAGTGTTTAGTATCCTGATAGACCAAGTGTTAGGTACTTGACACATCAAATGTTAGGTATCTGATCCACCAAATATTAGGTACGTGATACACCAAGTGTTAGGTATTTGATAAACCAAGAGTGTAGACAAACCAGATGTTAAGTACTTGATACACCAAGTGTTCGGTATTAGATATAGTGTTAACAGAAATAGTTTTATCCACAGTTTTATTTAAGGTGTGGGTGTGGAGGTGTCCCGCGTGTGGTCACGGCTGCAAATGTATATTTACGACGCCCCTAAATATACCTAGATCTTTATCGTCACCGTTTTACCTGACCAGAGTCGGGACCATTTTTCATCGGACACCTCTCGAAATAGGCATGTTGACCACCATGTCCAACATCACAGTATCATATTCAGTTAATTATGGTAAGATAAATTCATGTTTTCGAAGTTAATTATGTGTATGTTGGCGAGGGTATAGTCACGTGTATGGAGGGCGGGGCACCAGGCAGTGTTGGTAAGGCTGCTGTGTGGGTGGCACTAACATTAAGTACATTGTGTGTGTATTTATGGTATGTATGTAGCCTGGTGTGGTGTGCGGCTTCGTATCAAATATTAAAATACTTGAGATTGCAGTTACATGGACAGATGTGCCACTAGCATGGGAAACAGTTTCTTTGCAAATAGATGCGTTGAACGGTGGAGTAAGACCCGTTAAAAACGTTGATAAGATAAAGACCATAAATACATTCAAACACAGGTTAAAACATTTGTTCATCAGTTTAGGATCTATTCAGTTAATACAAGGAAATGATATAAAAACAGTGATTCCTCTTTCATTTCAGACCTTAAGAACTTATTGTAGTACAGCAGAGGGTGGGATAGTGTAACCAGATTCTACAGTAGCATTATTCGTTCTAGTTCGTTCTATCCTATTAAATTCCGTTCAGGCTTACTTCCAATCACTCTCCTGCCGGGGGGAGTGGAAGATGGAGGGGGTGGAGAACGTGTTTATTGTCCTATCCTTACCTCATCCACTCACAAGGGAAATAGTAATAGGTAGACTTAAGTTTGAAAACAGAGAACGTGGACGAGTCAATAGGTCCGCTGTTGATTGTCTTGCCCGTGTACTTACCCGTCAGCAGTAGGCAACGTCCAATGTTCATAACATGGTTAATACTACCTAGTTAATCCTGGTTGGCAGGTACGATGAGCTGGCCGACGCCTCCCACCAGGGAAACAACCACGAACCCATCCTGGGAGGCAACATCCAGGAGGACAACCCGGCCAGTCTCCTCAGCCCTCGTGAGTATTGTCTCCTGCATTTGCGTGAGTACTTCGTGGTTTTGTTTACAGCTCCAGCGTGAGTACTGCCTGGTACTGTTTACTGCGCTAGTTATTTAATTTAACGCGTGTTCCGGTATCAAGCGAAATATATGACTTCTGCGACATAAGTGACCCTCTGTAACGCACCAGATATCAAGCGTGATTACGAGCTAGGTAGATATCTGAGCGTTAAGTAGACGATGACCGATATATATACTCAGTGAATACTTAATGAACTAAAATGTAATGTTTATAATGTCTTGAAGGCATTTACTCTCATTATTAATGTCAAATGTATCTGTATAACTAACACTGCGTCGATTTGTATACTTTTGTATCATCTTTTTATACGATACAGATAACACTGACCGCATCCCACAGATCAGTCTTTTCAAAGTTATGAAATTAGACTGCATGACGGCAAAGAAGAGAGAGGGAAGATTAAATTACAATAGGTCAAATACAAAAGAAGTAGGTTGCGCCTGTCGGCGTCAATAGTAACAGTTTGGTTTATTCCGACAAGTAAGATCTGTCGCTCTCCACTCTTGAAGGCTTTCCTTAGGTCAAAGTTGCTCTGAAGCCATTAACAGAATCTTTGCTATGAACAGAAAGATCACACACACACATAAGTCGCCGACGAAGAGCTAAACAACTCATTATTTAAAATCTCCGCTGAACCTAGCCTGAAATGTGACTTAATGCTTAGCGAACATTCCATATGTGCAGCTTGTTTATATACTTCTTTCTTCCGGGGCCATTTATTGTGTAGGTCAGAAACTTCGCTTAGTTGAATATGTTGGTTTGTCGTTTCCTCGTCCGGGTGATTTTGTGGAAATATATGACCGTCTGCTGTGATAACTTTTAATTGACTTATTTTTTTTTTCAGAGTTAAGAAAATGTTTTATACGTTTTCTTTAATCAGAGCTGACAAATGTGCAAATGTTGGTGCTGGCGGGTGTAGGACTTCGGCTGGCGTTCCTGCAGGAGTTCTCGTACAGCAGCGTTGGTTTCTCCCTCTTGATGACGGCCATCAGTATGCAGTGGGCCATACTTTGTGACGGCTTTATGGCAGGCAATAGGAACATATATTTAACGATCTTTAGGTCAGTTTATTTTCTTCAGCAACTTAATAATATTTTGTGCTAGGGACGAGAGCAGTCTGGCGCGGAGCAGCTTATTCTTTAGCAATCTTAAGCTTTCAGATTTTGCATCGAAACAATATATATATATATATATATATATATATATATATATATATATATATATATATATATATATATATATATAT
>JAYMFT010047876.1:0-15358 GCA_038088735.1 Panulirus argus
ATATATATATATATATATATATATATATATATATATATATATATATATATATATATATATATATATATACCTTTCACATCTTTAAAATCTTACCTGTCTGTGTCACTGAATCTGTAAAACACCTGACTTATCTAGTGGTTCAAATGTCTAAATATCATGACCAACTTACGCTGCTGAAATGTTTAAAATTTCATGCATATACCACCTATGAAATCTGTCTAAAATTCTACTTATCATTACCTAAAACCCTGATTAAATGTTTCATCCACCTAGACCTTTGTAATGTAAAATCTGCACAGAACCCCGAAAATCTATATATTCGAATTCCAAATCCTACCCATCTATACCTCATGACAGCCGCAAACTAACAGTTCGCTACCATAAACATCCTTGGCTTCGACTTGCTGAAAAGGACCTACTTTGGATACTTTGGAAGCACGAAGGCCAGCTTTCCCATATACTTTTTGACAGCTTAAATATAAATACAGAAATTTTCTCTTAAGTTCCAAAAGACATTACTGACGCTTCCGCTTGTAATATTACACAAAGATTTCCATGAAGCTTCGTAGGACGTTAATGACTCTTCCTCTGGATATGTTGCAGATGTCAAATGACCTGCGCTTCTTGACTGTTCAAAGAGACATGTGACTTGTTTTATCTCGTGTTGAGTACTTGGATACAGGTCTGTGTTCTTGCCTTCCTATGTACATTAACGAGAGGTTTAGTCTGTGTAAAAAACTACCCATGTAATTTCTTCAACCGTGATTGCTTCCGTCCACAGCAATTCCAGGCACTGGACACGCTTACAAAAAAAAAAAAAATCTCATCTTCGTACTGGTAGGTTCCTGAGATCCATATCTCCCTTGCTCCTCGGCTGACTTAATGACCCACTACACGGAACGAGGTCGCTTCTCAGGGACCACAAGTTTTGGAGCGCTGGGAGAAATTAATACTCGGGATCCTCGCTTCTAACAGAGGTCGTTAGAAACGAGAGGAGGACCTCTGTAACTCATTTACCTCCGGCCTTCACTTAGCATATTAATGCCTCGTTCTTGTTGCTCTATCGACCGAAATCACAACAGAGGCCTCTTAAATTCGGCCGTTTAGCAGTGCTAACGACCTGGAAATAGACAGAGAACAAAAGGGCGAATATATAACACGCGGTGTTTTACAGCGCGCCGGATCAAAACAGGTTTGACCCATGAGTTGTGTATCCCATATTTAAGGTTTATTGCCGGGTGTCCGTCCTTACACGGCCGACCGCAACCCGGGTATACCAGTGTCCACCACATGCAGCAGCGGACCGCAGCCTACCGGTGATGGCATAGGGGTCGACTCCAGCCCTCTGGTGTCCGCACGCGACAGGCCGCAGTCCACCCACCACCACGGAACGTATCAGTCCCAGTCCCCTCGTCTCCTTTGCCTTTCTCTTTTGATAACCTCTACGTCTTCTGAGACGCGACAGGCTTCAGGAATACCAAGAGATGAAGCGAGTGTCCCACTTGAATGGATTTCGATACGAATGTATTGAACTTATGTCAGTATATACTACATCGAACAAAGAAAAAAATAAATTACATCAGTCACGGGATTAGCGGTGTGGACGTGCGTGAACTTGGTAACAAATGGTCACAGACGTGAGTGAGTCGTCGATGATGAACATGATACAGGGAGATTAAAGAGTATCTGCAGTGGCATTGCCAACACAATAACCCAAATGATTAGACAGAGAGACTGGCTCTCGCTCACTGCACCATTAATGAACTAGACTAAATCACGAGGAGGGAGTTTCAGCTCAGAATGAAGACCCACGTTCAGAAACAAACGAGGTACACTGTAATACACAGAGTATTCTTAAAAACACATATCCAGCGTAGCTGATGGAACCTCAACCTGGAACTTTCTCTCTAGAAGAGTCGGTGTTACTCCCAGCTGTGATCAGAATCTGAACATTAAGACGCACATTACCTTAAAAGGTAGATAGATTTCGAGGGGGCAGAATCATGAACTACACCACACCTGACGTTGATTCATAGAACCACTTGGTCACGCACGTAACCCTTGTGCTCTCATACAACTGTGGTAGACAGCAGTAGGGAAAAAAGGATACTGAGGAAGAGAACACGTGGATCTCAAAGGTAAAATGGAATAATGTGTTACAAAAAGGGGAATTATATATGTCGGAGGCTGTGTAGCTCCAGCACCGACAACTCCTGGTCTGTACGTGAAGAGAGGAACATGGTAAGCAGTGAGGAGACTTGCCGTATCACATCATCACGCAACTCGACGGCCAAGAACATCAATTACGTTTACTTGATGAAAGCAACGAACCTGGACCAGCTGAGAAGAATGCTATCAGTTTCTCTTCATTCCTTTTCTTTTTGCTGCAACGTCTATTTGTTTGGTTAGGATTCATTTACTGCGCAGAATCTTTGCCGAAATTCTTTATCGGCATTTTTCTTTTTTTAATCTTAACAAACCAGTTTTATTTCTAAAACCATTTTCAACTCGTGCCTGCAGACTTTAATGGCGGTCGAGATCTGGGGGAAGTCCAGGGGTCTACTACATGTCTGGCCCCCGTATCACCCCGTCACATCTGTCATAATCCATTATCCTAATCATGATGTGCGTTCCTCTCCGGAGTCCCTGTACACTCCGACCAGCTCCTGGCGGCGCCGGAGGACGCCCCCCCTCTCCTCCTGCCCGTGGTGCGTGCGCATGCGTGTTGCTGGATGAGAGGGCGAGCGATTCCTGGATGCCCATTACGTGGGAATCATTACCATATACGTCAAACGTCCTTCGCTGAGAGGATTTTTCTCATGAAGGGAAATTCCACGCGCGTTCGTGTCGTCTCCCTAAGGCCACGGCTGTCCCAAAATCCATCGGCAGACCGGGGTCATCTGTTACCCATCCGTCTGCCCTGAACCTACCCACCCATCCTGGATAATCGGGTGTGGGTAGTTTCGCCAGAGGGAGCGGGGTAAGGTAGGGTAGACGTCTGCCTCCCCAGCTATTTCCCATAAGGAGACGGAAGAAGGGTGGACATCTCCCAACCTACACTTCAGCGGGTCACTGAATACACACACACACACACACACACATACACACAAATATATATATACATACTGACAACCAAACACTTTCAGATCCAAGTCTTTGTCACCCTAACACAGTGTCGCCAGCGCAAGAAATGGGCCTTAGACAAGTAACTGACATAGAAGGAAAAATGATGCAATCGTGGTGCCTTGGGATGACAAGAGGGAAAGTCAGACGGCACAGAACAAGGAATATGTAAAAGAAGAAAATCATCGGATCATCTCCCAATTAACAAGTGTCCTTAAAAGATTGCGTTTCCCATCTTTCTTTTTCCCACTTCAGCAAGCATCCACTTCACACGAACGGCATGCCATCAGCTCTACTACGCTGCCCTGCGCCAGGAGCTTAGGCTAGCGGACTCAGCTGAAGAGCGAGCGACTAGGGACCAGATGGATCAACAGCGTTGGGAGGACAGCTAGCGGGAGGCCTGACAAGGGGTGGCGAGCAGACAGACCCTTCTTCAGCCGTCTTGGGACGTCCCCTGGTGCCTCCTCAGTCTCCCAGCGGTGTTCGGCAGCTCCTCCGTGACATCCAGTAGACACAGAAAGATTTACGCCCTTGGTTTACTTCACCGTTCGAAGGTCAATTGTCAGTACGTGAGGCCCATTACTTCATGCTTGGTAGATACATGTAACAGGGTTCAAGATTATTCTTCGCCAATTAGGATGTAAATGATGGAAAAATACATACACACACACACACACACACACACACACACACCCACTTGGTACCTGTCAAAATGAATCAAAAGATAATATTACCGTACAATTCTGTGCTTTTGTCGCTCACATTCTCTTCAAGTACTTATTCATCTTTGAACTAATCTACTCTTTGAGTGTTATCTTGCTTCCTGACAATCAATGGAAACTATGGGATAAAAAATTTTGCCAGAGAGAGAGAGAGAGAGAGAGAGGGACAGCGGGAGATCATCACTGAATGGAAACAACATCTTATGTTGGCTTCTGACACCAGAACGTGACAGTTCAGGGTCAGATGATCTTTGGCGGTGTTGACTAACTTGCATTAGAGACGATGACCTTCTTCCCAGTGACCTGTCATGAGTATCCTCGTTGCCATACACACCGGGTCAGAAGATGGCGTTAGCGTACCCGTTATTTGATGGTATACCTGAAAGAATACTTGAGGATGGTACCCGACCTGCCATCCTCACCTCACTAATACTAACAGCGGGGACGGAGCAAGCTATAGGATCGGGATATTAAGAGCACTAAGAGCCTTGTGTGGGAGCTGGGGAGAAGCGGCCGGTGTGTACGTGCGCCCAGGAGCTACAGGTGTGGCGCCGCAGCGGCATGCATGTGTCCAGGAGCTGCGGGTGAACACATATGCAGGTGTAAAACATTTGCCCAGCCGCGCTGCTGCTGCTTGCTGGTGGGAAGAGAGGGACGTCGCACGCCGTCCAGGGAGCTGCAGGTGCATGTGGAGAGGTGGCGGTGGTGGTCGTATATGTCCGGGATGGGGAGAGGGATGCGTGCTGGCTGTGCCCGGCCCTGTGTTAAGTGGGGAGGACGGGCCTGCCGTCCGACACACACACACAATGAACAGACAAGGAGACTGCAACAATTAAACTGATATGCACAAATTAATGAAGCATTGTAAAACAGGCCGACCGTCAGGACGAAGGTCATCGTGGCATGTCTCGGGCCGTCTCCCTGATGAGGGCATTCTTCCTGTCTGTCTCCCTTAATGGGACGCTCCAAAACCACGGCTGCCAAGCCTGGTGTCTTCCAGCCTGTTTATTTTCTGTTCGGGGTTTTTTGGTAAGGCTTTATTATTATATTCTCTGGTGATGTGAAAGCATGAATGTGGTTGTTTCCTTTGTGTATGTGTGTTTTTGTGTTTTTCAGTGTGTGTGTGTGTGTGTGTGTGTGTGTGTGTGTGTGTGTGTGTGTGATTACTGTTTGAGTGTAACGGGGAGAGAATTCTACACTCCTGTTGTCCCGTCTCTTAACCTTGTATATATATATATGTACATTGTCTTCACTCCTACTTATGCATACACACTCACACATCTCAGCCTTAGTCAGGTACCCATTTATCGACCATCCCCCAGGGGAAGGATGAACACCTGGGTTGGGTGTAGGCCCACCGCCACGCCAAGGATTCGAACCCATGAGGATCGGAGCCGTACTGGCCATTGCTAACTCACGGTCATTAACGCCAACCACTATGTATGTCTTTACCTATTTGTAATCACTTATTTGTACTGACGGGGAAGGGGGTTCTAAACTCGTGGGGCCCCCATCTCCTGAACAGTCTGTACTATCATACAACTTTTTAAATTTCTGAATGTTTTCCACACTGACTACGTGTTCAGTCATATCATTCCATTCTTCCATCACTCTCATACGATAAAAATAGTTCTTCACATATTTTCTAAGTTTTTTGCTTAAGTCATGTTTTGTCCTCTGCTTGTTCTACCCCAAAATCTCTGAAAGATCTCTTTTCTTTGTCCACGTCATCGATCTGTTTTAGAAACTTAAACACTGTGATCAAGTCACCTTTAACTTTTCCATCTTCAATGGTGGGCAACTTTGAGTCCTTTAGCCTTTCCCTGTAACTCAGCTCTCTTAATTTTGGTACCATCTATGTTGCTCTCCTTTGGACCTGTGTAGGATGAACAGCTTGCCAAATCCTTCCTCGTCCATGAACGCGAATGCAATTCTAATATCTGTTGGCAGACAGTCGGTCTCCTAACCATTCCTCTAAGGATAGATTCTTTCACACAAACACACACATATTACTGCAGCTTATTTCCTACCGTATCATATTCATATCGAGGCCTTCTCTGACTGTGACCCATCCTCATTACTTTGCATCTACACAGGCTGAACTTCATCAACCACGTGTCAGACTACCTTCGGTGACTGTAAAGAGCCTCTTGTAACTTGGTGCAATCCTTCACGCTTATCACTGCTTAAGACCTTTTCATCACCTGCAAACATATTCAGATAGGAATTCTTCCCTTCTGGCAAGTCATTCACATAAATCAAGAATGGTCTCAGGACAAAACCTCCCTTGTGGCACTCCGTTGGTGTCCTAAACCCATTTTGAGAAGGCTTCTCTGTCATGCGCCCTTCGTACCCTTCCACTGAGATAAATCTTCCATTCATCGAATGACTCCCCTCTTACGCCTGTCTGGTAATCAGCCTCCCATGCGATTCAGTGCTAGTGCTTTCTGGCAGTCCGGATACAAACAATTCACCTAGCCTTCTTTTTTTACCCAACACTGAGCTCACTCTCTCTTGGAAATCTAAAGAGGTTCGTCGCGCATGACCTTCTTTCCATGAAATCATGTTTTCTCTCACTAAGGTAATTTCTCCTCAGCGGGAGGAGTGTGTGTGTGTGTGTTGTGTGTGTGTGTGTTGTGTTGTGTCTGTCCGAGTACGTGACCACACTTCAAGGACAACTCAGGGGAATGCCCTTCAACACACTCCCAGTATCCTGTTAGATATGCTCATTCCTCTCTGACAGGCATGCTGTAGCTCTAGCCTCGTTAACTCGAGAACATATGAAACTTATAAAACTTTTATACTTTCGTAAATGGAAAGAGCTCTGTATCATGCTAACAAGGCATGATGGCTCTCCTCGTAGGCAAGGTTCACTGGGAATCCTCTTGTTGACTCATGCTTTCTGAACATCTGCTATATCAGGTGTTCGTTGTTTTTGGAGCCAACCAAGTTCCATTCAAAACAGATATCTGTTGGCATTCTGTGACTTGCAAGTAATTCAGTTACATTCATTTACGTGGTAATAAGGCCAGTGATCTAAGGTATTCTGAAAAATTGATATCGAGGTGATAATCAAAAGAACAGGGGGAGGGGACCTAAAAACAATTACTTTTGGTTCCCAGATACACCAGTAAAATATGCATCATCTGGCTGTTACAACTTTCGAAAAGCATTGCCTACAGAGCAGGAATAATGACCTGAAGTGAGGAGAGAGTGGAATCATGTCATACTCATATTTCCTGCTCTGCTTAACCGATTACTCAACTGATCATGAAATTCCTGTAGCAATCCCAAGAATTAAAAGGAAAAGAAAGTGTGACTATTTGGTGAGGTCTTGAAACCCATAGAACACCTGGTGATTAGAAACTGCTTTTTTTTTTCTTTTTTCAACAGACAGATTCCCTCTTTTCATGCAAGTCTCATATCTTTACTGATTATAATTAATGGAGAAAATTCTCAAGAAACTGCATTTCGTCAGCAGAATAAGTAAACTTATGTAAAGATACCGTAAGTATGGCCCACTGTGAAGACATCAGCGTCTGAAAGTAATGGGGAATCTATTTTATATTATCGTACTACACACGTCCATATTCATCCCAAATTGGTTTAATCTGGAGACTATATAATGTGCCCTACAGTTAACCAGCGAGGGCAAAATACAATAAAACATAGACGAAGGCAAGTCACCAAATCATATGGTACACAAACAAATGCAAACCTAGACCCAAAGGGGGTTCGGATACCTTCTGCTGTGACGAAGGCGATTGGGATCCCACACCTCATCTGCAAACCCACTAAAGCTAATCCCATCATGACAAAATTCACAGAAATGAGATTTTTCTCCATGTGTTATGCCTGTCCGCTCCTGACAACCAGAGAGGGCAGCTTCTTCCGATGTCCTTCTCCGCCAAGAGGAGACATTCTGGCAAAAAATCTAGTCCACGAACCCCGAGTGTGACGTCTCCTCCCTGATTGGCTATTCACCAGTGCGATGAAGTCATTCTACCAGAGATCTAAATAACAAGAAGTGATGCCAATCACCAACTAAAAAACGATTTTTTTGAGTGTCTCTCTCTGCCAATCAGGGATTTCTGTGAGGCAGAAGTACCAGTGACATTCTTACTGTCAATATTTATTATCCTTTACTTAGATCCACAAACACCTAAAAACGTGTATGTTCGTATCATGATAAACATTCAGCGGCGGTATATATATATATATATATATATATATATATATATATATATATATATATATATATATATATATATATGAGATGCAGTACCCAAGTTATCAGACGCCACGATAAGTCGCTGGGAAAGAGGGACTGAAAGACGTATTTCAGCCAATATTCCATATTTGTGACTGAATAAGAAAGAGACAGTAATTAAAGAAGAAAACTGTACGTTCCAGCTCTTAAAATGGCTATTAGAGATAAAGCGCTTGACTCCTCTGGAACAATCGCCTCCCAAGCCCATACTATTTCTCTGCATTAGTGACGAGAGATAAACGTACTGAATGGTAATGGGGGCTTCATCCTGCCAGGGCTGAGGGCTGGTGTAAGTAATGTATGACAGTATCGACTCACGCCACTCTGAGCGATGAGATCCTAAGAATATGATAATTTGCGTTTCGAGTCCCATTAGAGATGATGAGGGAGAGGCAAGGGTTCGAAGCCCGAGGTGCGGAGACGCGGTAGGAGAGGTGAGGGAGGACAGCAGCGGTGGGTGGATGGTGTCGGGGAGGTGAGGTGAGGGAGGGAAGATGCAGCGGTGAGTGGCTGTGTGGCGTACGTGTTAAGGACGTTGTGAGGGTGAGGTTGCAGCGTCGGTGCGGTGAGGGGGCGCACGGTGAGGATGCAGCGAGGGGAGGCTGTTCACACAGATGACAAGGAAAACCGAGCGATACCATAAACAAGGAAACTTTCCATGAAATATGACATCTCTCTCGGGAAGAAACATTCGAAATTAGAAAAAAAAGAAAAAAAAATTATCGTGGAGAGGTTTCTGTCGGCGTTTGCCATCTGCAGACGCCGCTGGGATGACATTAAGAATCATAATGTACCCATCAACCCCGAGGAGGCGACCGTCTCTGAGGTACATTACATGACAGTTTTGCGTGTGTGTGTGTGTGTGTGTGTGTGTGTGTGTGTGTGTGTGTGGAGGCATGATGGCAGACTCCATCCTGGGAATCACCTGTCATTTGCGTAAATGAGACACGTTCTGTATGACACTCGGATGACCATCCAGAGAGAATGGCGGCTCTTGGGCGTCTTTGATTAATAAGAGGCGCGAAGGAAAGACCCGCACAGTACTGGGGCTTGGGGAGATCCGGTCATGTGTTGTACAAATGCATTTCAACCAATTTATTAATTCTTGTGATGCTTTAGTCTGGTTCCGATGCTCTATCATCACGTTACCAGATGATTGCAATATGCTCAAAAAGAAAAAAATATATATGCCTGACATTCGAGACAATGTATTATCACGATGTGGATAATCGAGGTCGGACCGCATAGCAAATCAAGCCATGACGGAAAGAGCAACGAGAGGGAAGGAGAGAAGTGCTTCCACCTCCTGAACCTTGAGATAAGAGTTCGTAGGTTGTTTTCTCCTTGCCGGTGGTCACGTTGTCTGAACGCCGGGGGTTCAAGCGGGACTCACTCATTGACACAGATAGCGTTTCGAGGACCTTTTGATCGATCACAAAGATGTCTTCTTAGAGAAAAGGAGAAGGGTGTACGCACGCAGCTCTGGAATGGTTCTGCGTTGGACGTGGGTCTGCAACCCTGGGGATCTCTCTCTCTCTCTCTCTCTCTCTCTCTCAGATGTTGAAACTTTATGAATACCGTCCGCCACCACCAATGGTATACTTACTATCACCACCACTACTATTACTATTACTACTACTACAATAACCAATGCTACCATTGCTACACTATTACTACTACTACCGTCATCGCAAATATCAACACTGCTGCTATGAAAAGAGAAAAGAAAGGAAGAAAGAGAGAGAGGAGAACAAGAGCTGCCCCCCAACCACCGGCACCACCATCCTAGCAACAGCAGCAGAGGGCGTGACTGCCCTGATCCACCGGCAGCCTCGTGCTCTCATTTGCATACGCCTGGCTCCTCGCGCTATTCATCCCTTGAAGATGTTAGAAACGATTCTTATCTAAATCTCTTTACGGTCCACTCCGAGTGTAACTCCTAATCATATCCTTTTGAAGGATTCTTATCTTTCTTTCTTTTTTTTTACTAATTAGCGCTTTTTCCTAGTGTTCGCCTTGCCGGGGTCTTTGTGATGTTATGATGATTTCGTAATTTAGTTTACTCTATGATGGTTGTGATGTACTGCACTCACGATTTATCATACCTCATTTTCTTGTCTTTTCCTCAAAACGTTTATCTTCCTCTTTTCTCTTCCTTCTCTCATATCTCTAGGAAGTGTAAGTTGACAATGTACAGGTATACAAAGCATTGATCCGTCCCTGTATGGAGCGCTGCTCTCACATCTGGGGTGGTTCTAGCACGGCATCCGTACTTGACAGAGTTGAGTCGGAAGCGGTCAGACTTATCAGCTCTTCCAAGCTAACTTCCAAACGTGACCCCCTTGCCCTACGCCGCTATGTTGGTTTTTGCTCTCGAGGGCTGGCTGCTTGTGTTCCCGCACCACGAGCTAGACCTGGCAATACTCGGCAAGCTGCTGCGTCATATGATTACTGTGTGGCCGTTGGCAACTCAAGGGTGGGCCGCTTTGACAACTGTTACATCTAGAAGCTTTGGAACTCTCTTTCCTCTCGTGTCTTTCCCAACAACTATGACCTGGCACACTTTAAAAGACAGGTTATTCACTTCCTACAAAATTCGTAAATACTTTCATTCGTCTCTTCTTTATCCCTTTCAAGAACCTTTCTATATTTCAATTAAGGTTCGGCATTGGGTGGACTTTTGTCCGTGACTGGAGCCTCTAAGGTGAAAAAGAAAAAAAAAAATCATGATGTAAAAGGGGACGCCAGCAATCTTCATCGTTAGTCATGGAGAAAGTATTTCTCATTTCTCATCTTGACACCAATGCTTTTTTCTTTTTCTTATTTCTTACGATGAGCAACCAATAAGAGCGGAATGAATCACTTAAGCCTTACCTTCTGTTCACACATCTCAACGCTCTCCCCCACCACAACGCCGACACCATTTAATGACTCACATCTCAGCCTAATCTTCCACCGGACTTGGGAGCGACAGACCCGTTTATCAAACGCATATTCATCTCACAACAACCAGGGCTGTGAACTGGCCTCTTTGCCAGGTATGTCAACAAGGTGTCGTCGTGGGGAAAGGCAAATACACATGGACTGTTTTAGCCTCGTCGATTGAAAGACAGTTGTGGCTTAGCCTTCCCCCTGGGACTTTCCTAAAGTGAAGAGGGTGGCATTTAGGAAAAAAACACGCAACCATGTAAGATTTATAAGATTTGCTTAATTCAAAGGAAAACAAAATATGTAAAGTAGGGATATGGAAGTGCTGTCAACGCTTGAAAGGATTCGCTCTGCACATAAAGAGAGAGAGAGAGAGAGAGAGAGAGAGAGAGAGAGAAATATCCAAGGTGTACAAATCTAAAACCAGCCAACGTTGAAATCAACTCTTACATCAACAGACACACACACACACACACACACACACACAAGCCTCTCATTTAGATAGCAGCCGTCCAGCGCTGGCGGGGAGGTGGGAGGGTCACAGCAGCAGCTGCTGCTGAGGTACACGAGGCATCATATCTGACCCCCAGGTCTGACCTGGGTGGTTGCAGCCGTACGGACCTGTGTCGGCGTCCCGAAAGACCAGCGTCTTGCCGTAGTTTGATCGCAGTGAAGCAATTTCGTTACATGTTGTCTAAACGAACCTGGTATATTCTCTCTATAACGTTACACAAACATTCCTGGTTATGCTGATATTCATACCAGAAATGAGCCATGACGCAAGAATTTTCAAAGCACAATCCTCGTCCTCAAATTACTGAAAGTATTGACTCAAATACGTATTCAGCAAACTCTTCTGGTTGTGTTTGGGTTCAGGGACGTGTGTCAGAAAAAAACATTAAAAAAAAAAAAACTTCGTAAAATAACCCCAAACTTAATTTAGAATTTCCACCAATATATGATCACGACGGGAAAAAAAAAAAAAAAAAAAGGGGGAAGGTGAGAATAACAATGTGTCAGGTGCTTACAGATAACCTGCTCCAGAGTATAATAGTGGGGCCCCCCTGTGTCGCCCCCCCCACCCCATTTTGGGGCCCCGCTGCCCCACCCCCACATGAGGCCCCCCCTCTGACACCCCCCTCCCCCCACGGGGAGGCCTTCATCACTCATCATGCGCGTGAGTGAACCGCTATTGCTCCAGTCACAGGACTTTAGGAGGTAATGAGATAAAACCGCCCGGCGCGGATTTCATTGTATTCTCAAAATGCTGATAAGAAAACCCCTCAAGCTCAAGCTATTTTTTTTCTTTTTTTTTTGTGTTTAATTGTTGTAGTAAATTCTGTTCTGCTTATATGAGAGGGTACGTGTGTGTACGTGTGTTTGTGTGTGTGTGTGTGTGTGTGTGTGTGTGTGTGTGTGTGTGTGTGTGTATGTGTGCGCGCGTGTGTGTGTGTGTGTATGTGCGTGTGTTAATTCTATCCCAAGTTGGTTCAGTAAGAATAGGTTGAGTGTTCTATACTCGAGGACTTGGGTTCGAATCCTACACCGGGCAAATCCTTCCCTGGAGGAGTCATCGAGCGTGTTCCAGTCCTTCTGAAGGATAAGGATCCAATGCCGGATCTTAACTTGTTCTCTGAAGCACCATGGAAGGTCGTCTGTCCGTCCGTCCGTCCGGTGCCGGCCCGCGGTCAGTGCCCACATGAAGCAGGCAGCGTCCCTCGTCATCCACCAGCGCGCAGCCTTCATAGCTCAGTGGCTAGAGCGCTGGTCTAGTAAACCAGAGGCCGGGAGTTCGATCCTCCCTGAAGGCAACGCGGTTCACGCCTCCTTGCAGGCGGCACAGGACGCCAAGCAGGTGAATATTTTATACATAACGTGAAAAGAGGTGATCAGAAATAGTTAATCATACATAAACATTTGATCATACACACACACACACACTATATATGTATATATATATATGCATATGCATATATATATATATATATATATATATATATATATATGTATATATATACTCACAAGCACAACTGTGTGTGTATATATAAACACACACGAGAGTAAGGACATGGTACACACACACAAGATTAAGAGGCTTGGCAACACGAGTGTAAAACGTCTCCTCTCACCGCAACACACAAGTCGTAATCATAAACGTACACACACACACTCAGACACCGGATTAACGTTGAGACAGTAACGTGGAAGGCACCTGGGGTGCGACTCGCTCGTGACGTTATTACCATCCTCGTTTCACCTTGTGTCAGGTGACAAGCAGAGTAAAACAGTGAACACGTGTACTAATTAATTCCATACACTGCCTGACGCGCGTTCTCCCATCTCCCTTTCATTCACGTGACCTGTAAAACGCTCAGGGCATCTGGCTTCATGGCACCCAGCGACGTGGGCTGCTTATAACAAATCGTCGGACGTGCCGGCCTTGTTGAAAGCGGGAGAGTGGACTTAGACAGCCACGGTATTGGCTCCTCCTCACGTCAGCGGGTATGGAGACATGTATGTCTCCTTGCTTTAAAGGTACGTCTCCGCGTAATCCACTCTTTGATGACTCGCATTCCTCTCTAAATCCACACAGACTAGGAACGGTTGGCGGAGGGTACAGAAATATCCATACCCCTTCACTCAACATCCGCCCAGCCTTTACTTCTAGTAATATATCACTGCAAATCTATTGTACATGAGGTAATTCATTCGCATATACAATGGAAATGAAGTTTCGTAATATCTCATCTCCAAGTATTAAATCTTTATGCAAAGTCATTAATTCTTTTTCATACGATGGAAGTCAACAAATATCTCTTCTCCCAAAGTGTAACCTTTCTACTCCTTTGCCAACTGTCTCCCTTATACCTGAATATCTACATTTCCTCGTCCACTGGTACAGGCGTCGTCTCTGCCACTGACGAAAACACACTAACCGTGTTTCTTGTGTTCATTATACCCCCGAGACGAGTCTAATACCATTACTCATGTGAATTTATCTCCTCACTTTACGACCCTTCTCGTAATCTCGTATCATAAGGTCCTAATAAACTCTATGTTACTTGCCCCACCATCTGCCAGTGGCGGCTGTTGCATGGGGTCGTGGTATCGCCACCTGTACGTCTTCGCTATGACAGGTGGTGCAGAACCTCTCACTAGCAGATGGTGCATATGGTCATTACACAACACGCCACGCCACCTGGCTGCGGTGGACGGTGCGGACGTTAAAACTTTCAACTATCTTACCCTCCTCCTTGAGGCAGATGGTGCAAAAGATAGCACGTCGACGGTCTCACCACCTGACTGCGGCAGCTGGAGCTGATGTTATCCGCCTGGCATGAACACGCACTTCAGTACCCAACCGATCAATTTACCGAAGAGCTGAGGTTCTCACCAACCTCATTACTCAGCTGGTGATGGACTCAGCACACCACCTGCGTGTGACAGATGATGTGGAGGCTGAGACCTCGACCCTCACACACCATCCGAGCGGGACAGATGGTGCCGAGAACCACACCACTGCACGACTCACACACCACCTGAATGGCAGGTGGTGGTGGTGGTGCAGGGGTGAGGGACTGTATACACCACCCACAATCCTCTTGGTGTGGCAGGTGGATGATGTCCTGACAGGGGAGGCGGGGAAGAGCGGAGCGGCCGGCAGCCTCTGCCGTGGTCACCACTGCGGGAGGGGAGGGAAGGGAGGCGACGGGACGTGGCAGATGCGCTGGTGAAAGTCTCACAGGTTCCTTCCGACCGGGAGAGGGCCACAGTATACAAACACTGTAACTTCGATGACAGAGTGCGGTCATTACTTTGGGCCAGCCTGGAGCTTGGACGGTCCGGCTAAGCAGCCTGGTGCGTGAGCTGGTAGGGCGGCAAGAGGTCCGTCCGTCCGTCCCCTGCGATGCGAATCGCTGTGAGGAGGAAGAGGAGGAGGAGGAGGAGGCGATCTTCATAAAACAATTGCTTGTGAATTAATATGCAAAGCTGATGCGCGGGTCTCAGGCAGCCATTTCATGCACTAATTGCATGCTTATAACCTTCATTAAAGAAGCTGCGAACGTTAGATGAATGTATGCAAATGACTGGCTTTCACCCGCTGCCGAGATGAGCTCGCATCAAGTGCTTTATGACTGACTGGGGAACGGATACACTACCATTGTACACAGCAACAGATATCTTTACATTGTTTTTGACTTTGTTGTAAAAGATATCTTTATTGGCTTATCTGAGTTAGTGTGTATATATATATATATATATGTATATATATATATATATATATATATATATATATATATATATATATATATAT
>JAYMFT010047887.1:0-15357 GCA_038088735.1 Panulirus argus
TATATGCATGTGTATGTGTATGTATGTATATATGTATATGTTGGTATGTATATATATGTACTGTGCATATATGTGCAATTATGTATATATGTGTGTATGTGGGGGGATGGGTCTTTCTTCGTCTGTGTCCTGGTGCTACCTCGCTGATGCGGGAAACAGCAGTCAAGTATAATAAAATAAATAAATGATATATATATATATATATATATATATATATATTTTGAAAAAATTGACTAAAGAGAAAAAATGAGGGGGATCAGATCAGACCAGGGAGAAGGAGGATCATAGGGGAAATGAAAGTAGCTGATAGCAAGCACTATAGATTGAAAGGTCTTCATGCTAATGCAAGCAGACTAGTGGCAGATGGTAAGAAATATGAATTTGAAGACCATATCAGAGATATCTACCCTGATGTCATGGAAGTGGTGAAGACTTAACTCCCAGGGGAGTTAAAGTCTAACCTAATCTATGCAGAGGAAAGGGTACATAATATTGAGGAGGGACAGACGAGATATAGGGGGAGGGGGAATTGGCCCTCTTTGTAATGCATAATATTAAATTCCAGGAAATGAATAGGTGGCAAATTCACACTGTACATGATAGGTAAAATTATGCTAGAAAGAAAGTGGACAGTAGTGCTGTTAGTCTACAACCCTCCAAAGAACTTCAGCAACCTCCAGCAGAGGTACATTAATAGCAACAAAGAAATGGCAAGGGATGTGGCAAGACACTCATGTAATGAAGATGATGAATTGTTGATAATGAGGAACTTTAGTTACAGTGAATGAGAGAACTTAGTTGCTTATGGAGATAGGAGTTATAGAGATAAAGGTTCCTTGAATGTGTACAAAAGAACTTCCTGTATCAGCATGTCTTGGAGCATTTGAGTTTTAGGGGGTATGACACACCTTCATAGCTTAACCTGGTCTCACATGAAACAGCATGAATATAAAACACATCATTTGTGAAGCACCTTTGTAGTACTTGATTTTAACTATAATATGGAGGACAACACATGAGGGGGATCAAAAGCAAAGGGCTTTTAGAGGCAATATGATGGAGATAAGTATACAGAACTCAGTGATCAAGTTCCTTGACAGTATGATATTGGGAAGAGAAGTTCTGTAACAAGAGTATTGACCAATGCTTTCAAAGGTTTTGTGAAATCTTTAAGAAGGAGTCAGGACATAGGTACCATGGAACATGAAAAGAGTTCGAAGAATGAAGTGCATAGAGATATAGTTCAACATGGGATGCCAAAAAGCAAGGGGGCTTAGGGATGTACTGTGAAGGAGGTAGAAGCACCACTATAGCCAGATAGCATTAGAAAGACAGAAGAGATAAAATGGTACTGTAAGATAATGAGAAAGAAGCAGAAATGTATTGAGAAGAACAATATGAAAAAGTCAAAAGACAACCCAAAGCTTTTCCATAAGGTCATAAGGAGCAAAGTTGCAGTTAAAGAAGTACTAATCATACTAAGGGACAATAAGGGAAGAACTCTTAAAGAAGGCATTGAAATATGTGAGGAGATAAATGATACATTATAGTGTTTTTACAGTGTAGGATAATTCTACCCTAGTGTTAGAAAGATGGAAAGGGAAGAGTTCTTGGAAAATGTAAAGGTTGGCAGAAATAATATAATCAGGCTGTTACAACAATGTGACCCGTATAAAGTCCATGGACCTGATGAAGTCTCCCGATATGTGTTGAAGAAATATGCCAAGGTAGGCCTCATGAAATAATTATCATTAGAACACTAAAGGAAGGAATAGCTCTAAAGATGTGGAATAAAAAATTTTATGTTTCTCTTAATGAAGTGGGATGAGGATTTCATGCTGAATTAATGGCCTCTCTCAGTAACAAGTTAATTTATAAAACAGTGGGAAAAATAACCAGAAAGCAGAAATGACTTCTCAGAAAGAAGAAACGTCTTAACTTGGAGATAACAGTTTCCAAGAAAAGTGGTCAGGTATCACAAAAGTGTAAGACTTCTATGACCATGTGAATTCAGTCTTAGACCAAAGGGATGTTTCAGTAGACTGTGTCTTCCTAGTTTACCAGAAAACCTTTGACGCTGAACCTGGAATAAGGGACAAACAACTTCGCTGGATAGGGATGTACCTTTGTGTATTGTAACAAAGGATTTGGGTAGGAGACACATTTTCAAAATGGGATGAGGTTAAAAGTGCAGTGTTATAGGTCTCAAGCTTGGGCCTGTGGCTGTTCTTGTTGCATGTGAATAACTTTCTTAAAGGACTAGACTCATACCTAAGCATTTTGCAGATGATGCCAAGGTCATGAGAGAATTAAGAAAGGAAAACATACATCTGCATCAGCTTGCATGGGGACCTAAACAAACTCCAAGCTGGTCTGATAATTGGTTGATGAGATTCAGTCCGATTTAATCTAGGCAACTGAGGTTGGGAATCAGCGAAAGATTGCCCCAATGTAAATGTTACTTTGTGGGAAATAAGTTACAGTAATTGATTTCTGAGAGAGATTTAGGGTCACCAGACTATGCATCATGAGAACTGTGAAAAAAGTATACTATTTTCTACCAAATATTAAAATCCCATTTGAGTATATGGATAAGAAAATGTTTGCCAAGTTATTCTCATTACATATTAGGCATGCTGGATTGTTCCTCTCATATCTGGTCATTGCACCTAAACATGCACAAAGACATGTTTGAGAGAGGTCAGAGAATTTAACCAAGATGGCACTTGAATTAAGAGTGATGTACTGTTAAGAAGTAGCACTGTAGTTCAACAGTTACAGAGGCTCTTTTGCCATGGCCACCCCTTTGAGGGAGTTCCCAACTGCAGTGAAAGGTTGAGGGCTACATAGCCATCCACTATGGAAAGAAGCAAGAGGGGTGATGACTTCATGACAACCTTTAGGCTCCTAAATCATCTGGATGATAATGATAGTATAACATTTGTCACATGCAGTATCAGCATTACCAAAGGCCATGATTAGCTGTTAAGACAGAGGCTTGTCAAGAAGGATGCAGAGAAATATTCGTTTAGTGTAAGGGTAGTGGCTCATTGGCTTGATAAAGTTTCCTCGTATATGTTGACAGAATGCTTGTAGGCACTTACTATGCTCCTCAAACTGCTGTTCCAAAGATGTGGAAGAGGGAAAATGTTGTTCCTGTATTTAAAAAAGAAACTAGGAAACTACAGTGAACTACAGGCCTTTCTCTTTTATGAGTATTATTTGCAAAACATTAGAAGAGATAATTAGGTAACATATGAATGACTACCTGCAAAAGAGAGGCTATTTTAGCTGGAGACAACACAGTTTCAGAAAAAAGAAGTCGTATCATGAATCTACTAGACTTTTATGACAGGGTAAACTCAGATCAAAGAGATGGATGAGCAGAATGTGTTCGTAGCTTGCCAGAAAACCTTCAATACTGTGACCCATTAAAGGATGATTAAGAAGATAGAGCTACAGCCAGGAATGAGGTGTAAACTCCTTACCTTGATGAAGGATTAACACTCTGGCAGGGAACTAAGATGCAGGTAAGAGGGACATTTTCAAAATGGGCTAAAGTTACAAGTGGTTTGCCACAGGTTTTTTTGGGGGCCCATTGCTGTTCTTGATGTATGAAATTGCTTTGCTTAAAGGATTAGACTCATAACCAAAACATGTTTCCACATGATACCTAGATCATGGGAGTAATAACACCTGAAAACAATTGCATTAATTTATATAAGGACCTGAACAAACTCCAAAGATGGTATAATAAATGGATGATGAGATTCATTCCATTTAAGTGGAATGTAATGAGGATGGGACTTAGCAAAAGAAGGTCCTAGTGCAAATTCTCATTGATGGGAAATATGCTACAGGAATTGATGAAGGAAAGAGACCTAGGGGTTAGCAGCACTAAAACTGATGGTAGAGCTACACATAAGGGGGAATTGTGAAAGAAATAAGCTGCCTGCTGACAAATATTAAAATCATACTCAAGTATATGGATGAGGAAATGTGATGTAAGCAGTTCACAACATAAACTGAAGCTGGATTATGTCTCTTATCTGGTCACTACATCCAGTGAATCACAAAGATAGGATTAAGAGAGCCCAGAGAACAGCAACCAACGTGGTACCTGAATTAAGAATGTGGAGCTCAAATGAAAGGTTGAGGGCTACATAGCTGTCTGCCATAGAGGAGAGAATAGAGAGGGGTGACCTGATGACAGCCTTCAAATTCCTAAATCAGCTGAATGACAGACAGTAAACATTTATTCATGAGGTTACCATGATCAAAAGCTGAGCAAGAGGCTGGTCAAGGAAGTAAAAAACATTGGTTTTGTGCAAGGTTATTGGATGCTTGGAATGGTCCACATAAAGAGAAAGCAAATGCCAGTAGCTTACAAAGATTTAAAAATCTTCTTGATGGTATAGGAAGTACAAAGAGCTGGGCCCCATATGAGTAAAACTTTCTGTCCATGATGTACAAATTGGTAAGGTTCTGAAGATGATTGTTTGACAGCAAATGGATGACTTTCTGCAGAGGAGAAGTTTCCTAAATGAGACAACATGGTTTTAGGGAAGGAGGTCATGTATAACTAACCTCTTAAGAGTTTTATGAGGAGTGAGCTCAGTCATGGACAAAGGGGAAGGCTGGGTGGACTGTCTGCATCTAGATTGCTAGAAGGCATTTGACACTGTACCACATTAGAGGCTTATTTTTAAGCTGGATCACCAAGCAGGAATAAGGGGGAACTCCTTTGTTGGATGGAATATTATCTCAGTGGTAGGGAACTAAGGACTCGTATTAGAGGAGCATTTTTACAAATGGGTTGATGAGATCAGCATAGTGCTACAGGGTTTGGTTCTGGGGCCATTACTCCTCTTCATCTACATGAATAACTTGCCTGAAGGTATGGAGTCCTAGCAGAATATGTTTGCAGATGATGTAAAGGTCATGAGGGAAGTGAAAAGTGAGGAGTAGTGCATCAGCTTATCTAAATTGGCTCCAAAGTTGGTCTGGAATGTGGTTGATGAAACTTAACTCAAACATATGTAAAGTAATAAGGTTAGGACAAAGTGAAAGATGGCTTCAATATGATTATTACCAAGCAGGAAATAAGCTTAAACATTCTGGGAGTGAGGGACTTGGAAGTAGACATTATCCATAACCTGTTACCAGAGTCCCATATTAGGAGAAAAGCTATGGAGACAAACTATATGCTGGTAAATATCTAAATAACTTTCAGTTATATGGATAAAGAAATTTTCAGTGAGCTATTTGTACCCTACTTAAGGCCAGAACTAAAACATCCTTCTCACTGCACCAAAAGAAACACAAAGAACTCATAGAGAAGGTCCAGAGTAAGGCAACAAAGATTGTACCAGGGAAAGGCTGGAGGCTTCATCTTTACTCACCTTGGAAGAGAGAAGACTGAGGGGTGACCTGATAACATCCTCTAAGTTTTTAAAAGAGATCGACTAAGTGGACAGTAGACAGTACTTTGCGAGATGCAGGGATAGAACAACCAACGATGTAACACGAAATTAAGAGGGGAATACTCTAATAGGCAGAGAATTACCCTAGTAGAAGAGAGCAGAGGACTCATGTCAAAGTAACCTTTTCTGAATTGGTAAGTCATCAGTGGCATGCCACAGGGATAATATTTGAGACCATTGCTCCTCTTTATACATATAAATGACTTGCCAGAAGGATTGGACTCCTACCTTAATATGTTTGCAGATGATCCCAAGGTCATAAGGAAAGTAAAAAGTGTGGAGGATTGCATGAAATCACAAGGGGTTATATACAATCTCCAAACTTGGTCAGAAATACATGGTGGATGAAATTCAGCTGGAGTAATTGCAGAGTAATGGGAATGGGACGCAATGAAAGAAGGCATCGGTAAAAATATCACATTGTAGGAATAAGCTGCAAGAAAATGTGTGAGAGGGACTGAAGACTCGATATTATACTTAACCTGTCACCAGAGTCCACCATAAGATAATAGTAAAGGCGACAAATTGTATGCAGGCAAATAATTGAATTTCATTCAAGTACATGGATAAGGAGATATTCAGCAAACTCTCTGCATCCTTTTTCTGGCCAAAACTAGAATGTGCTCATTAAGTTTGGTTATCTTACTTGAAGAAGCACAAAAAACTAATAGAGAAGGTCCAGAGGGAGTAAACAAAGTACCTAATCAAGAGAGTTAAGTTACAGTGAAAGTTAGATGCTGCAAGTTTTTAAACCAGTTTGATAACGTCATTAGTTAATGGTTCTAAATAAGATGCAGAGATAGAACAGTCAGATAGCCTAATATCGAATTAAGCAAGAAACTTGTTAGAAAAGACATAAAAATGTACCATTACTTTTTATTATAAGAGTAGTAGATGAATGGAGTGAGCAGAGTGCTAAGATAGCGAATGTAGACAGCTTGCAAAAACTTAAAAGTTGTAGAGTTCAAAAGATGAAGCCCCATGAGTGAAGTCATCCCTCTCCATACAGTGCAGATGGGTAATTACATACATATGTACATACATACACAGTTGATCAACAACCTACTGAAAACAGATTTCCCAGAGCTGCAAGTTTATTTTCAAGATTTTGGAGGATCTGCAGTACGTCAAGCCTATAATGTACAGGTAAGGGGTGGGGGAATGGAATATGAAGGAGCCTTTGAGTGATATATCTTTTGGATACGAAGTTGAGTGTGCCAGAGTTTTAGGAATTTGATAACAGTTGGGAATGGAGGATCTCTGGTTTCACATGGAATGCTCATGAGTGTTGCCATCTACAGTAAACTAAATTGTTTAAATAAAAGTTCATTTAAAGATAAACAGACAATGAAAAACTGAGTGGCTGACATGGGAGAGTGAGTAAGTATAGCTGGGAATCACCTAGAAGAAGTGTAACTGTGAGTAAATATAAGATAGTAAAGTATTTGTTTCCAAAAGGCAACACTGCCAGCTGATGTGATATAAATTTTTCATTGATATATTTGTGCCAGTAAGCTGTATTACTCTCATTCTTATTGATTGGGGGAACAGTTGAAGACCTTTAGCATTATGTGGAAATGTAAATAGGTACGTTAAAAAAAGGCAGGTAATTAATTCTGATAGGCAGACCAACTTGGCCAGTCTAAAGTAAAACTGTTGTTAAACACACAAAGGGTCAAGCAGGTGAAAGTTTTGTAGTTTTCATTTTGATTTTAATCAGATATGGATTCAAACAAGGGAAAGTATTAAGATCTGTCCGTTGTAACTAGCTCCATAAAGAAAAGAAAAGAATAAGAAATAAAGAATGAATTGCCAAAAGTTTAGATATTTGAAATTATTCAAGAACAAGATCAGTAGTTAACACAATAAGAGGAGGAAATAGAAAGACTGTGGAATCAGTGTAAAGATCATGAAAGTGTCACAAGATGAGAATGGAACCTAGGGTAGGAAAGGAGATTGCATCAGCTTACAAGGAAACCTTGACAGACTCCAAAATTGGTCTGATACATAGTTGATGAAGTTCAACCCAAGCAAATGTAAGTAATTAGGATAGGTCATAGGAAGTGAAGGCTTCAACTGACTATCCTCTAGTAGGAAAAAGCTGCAGGAATCTGTCTGTTAGACAGACTTAGGAGTCATTATCATTACTTAACTGTTGCAAGCTCTTCACATCCTACATAAGACCAAATCTAGAATATGCCTCTAATCATAAAAGAAGTGAAAAACAAGGAGATTGCATCAGCTTAAAAGAAAATCTAGACAGACTCCAAAATTGGTTTGATATATAGTTGATGAAGTTCAACTCAAGCAAATGTAAATAATTAGGATAGGGCAAAGTAAGTGAAGGCCTCGACTGAATACCATCTAGTAGGAAACAGCTGCAGAAATCTGTCTGTTAGACAGACTTAGGAATGAATATCATTACTAACTGTCGCAAGCTCTTCACATCCTACATTAGACCAAATCTTGAATATGCCTCTCAAGTTGGTCAACGCACCTAAAGAAGCACAGAGAGCTAATAGAAAATGTTCAGAGGAGAGCAACATACATGGAACCAGAATTAAGAGCTGAGTTACAAGGAAAGACTGGAGGACTTGTATTTGCCCTCTGTGGAAGAGAGAAGAGTGAGGGGTAACAACCTTGGGGTAAGTTTTAAAGCCAGATTGATGATGCAGATTTTGAGCAGTCCTTGGATGGACAGAACGACTAGAGGCCATAGCATGACATTTTGAAAGAAACTTGCTAGAAAAATTTAAAGAAGTACTTTTACAGTATAAGAGTATTGGATGAATGGAACAAACTGCATGAGGGCACAATAAACGTAGAAATTTAAAAGGTTGTATGGTAGTAGACATGGTTCAAGAGATAAGGCCTCACAAGTGTAAAAATCCCTCCTTGTGCTGTACAAATAGGCAATTACCAGTAAGTAACCCACACACACACACATACAGCATTGTTTCAGGGGAAAGAGGTCATGTAAATCAAAACTCATAGATATCTCTGAAAAAGTGAGCTCTGATTTACGCAACATGGAAGACTGGATGGATTGTTTGCATTTGGAATGTCAGAAAGCATTTGACACTATGCCATGTAGGAGGCTGATTAAGATACTAGATTACCAGGCAGAAAGATAGATCATCATCTTAGTGAAAGAGAACAAGGGGTTCATGTCAAAGAAGCTTTTCCAGATGGATGGAGGTCACCAGTGGAATGCAGCAGGGTTCTCTTCTGAGACAGATACTCTCCTTGATCTATGTGAATGATTTGCCAGAAGGTGTGGACTCCTACCTGACTGTGTTTTCAGATGATGCAAAGGTTATGAGGGAATGAAAAGCGAGCAACGTTCCATCATCTTACAGATGGCCCAAGACAGACTTCATAGTTGGTCTCATGTGAGGTTGAATTCAACTTGAGAAAATGAAACAAAATGTGTTTGGGACAGCATAAAAGAAAGCCTCATGATTATTATCTAGTTGGAAATAAGCTTCAGGATTCTGTGTGTGAGAGGCACTTGGGAGTTGACATTGTCTGTAACCTGTTGTCATAATTCTACATCAAAAGATGGAAAATAGACATGCTGTCTGCTGGCAAATATTAGAATAGCTTTCAAGTATATGGATAAGGAAATTTATGGCATGCAGTTAATATATTACATAAGACCAGAACTCAAATATGCTTCTCAAGTTTGGTCAACACATTAAAGAAGCTCAAAGCACTAATAGAAAAGGTCCAAATGAGGGCATCAAAGATGTTACCAGAATTAAGATAGCTAAGTTACAGGAATTGAGAAGAGTAAGGGGGTGACCTTACCATATCCTTAAGTTTTCAGAACAGGTCAATTACTCGTACAGTTCTTCAAGAGATATCAGGAAAGAGGAAACAGAGGACATAACATGAATTAGGCAAGAAACTTGTTAGAAAATATGTAAAGAAATAGATTTATAGTATGAGAGTGGTAAATGAATGGAATAGAATGACTGAGGACATGGTTAATGCAGACAGCATACGTGCATTTAAATGTTCAAAATATGGGGCCTCACAAATGTAAGGTGCCTTCCACATACAGTGCAAATAGGTAAGTACAAATAGATAATTGTTCACAGACACAAACACACATTTAAGGGTACAAACTGTCTGCTGGCAAATATAGGGATGACTTTCAGCTGTATGGTTAAGGAAATATTAAGCAAGCTGTTCATATCTTACATGAGGTCAAATCTAGAATATGCTTCTCAAGTTTGGTCACTGCACCTATAGAAGTACAAAGAGCTAGTAGACTAGGTGCTGGGAGGGGCAACAAAAATGGTAGCTGAATCAATGTAACTGAGGAACTAGTTGCTTTCAATTTACCCACTTTTGAAGAGTGAGAAGTGACCTGATCATAACCTTTGAGTTTTTAAAACATTTTCAAAACATCAAGAGTTATTGAGATACTGCAGCCAGAAGACATAACAAGAAATAAGCAAGTAACTCAAAAAGATATAAAGAATTACTTTTATATTTATAAGAGTGGTAAGATAAATGGAATAATATGATGTGGGACATAGTTAAAGCAGACAGCATACATAAATGTAAGAAGTGGTAATACAGTACAGAACATTTAGGATATGGGGCTCAAGAGTGTAGACCTCCCTTCCTGTACAGTACTAATAGGTAATTACGTGCACTTGTACAGATCTGTCAAAGATATAGGGATAGAACAACCATAGGACATAACATGAAATTAAGAAAGAAACTTGTCACATACAATGTGAGGCAGTATAAGCTATATGGCAGAGAATGTTTAGGAGATAGGGCTCCACAAGTTTAGAACTGTACTGTACAAATAGATAATTACATACAATTAATTATGCACAAATATGAGACACTAAAGGTGGAGGGGGAATGAATAGGAGAGGGCCATAGTTCACCATAAAATGCCAAAAAGTGAGAGCTCAATGATGTAATGTGAAAGAGGCACAAGCATCACTGTTGCCAACCTATTCTGGAAAGATACAGGGGGGAAAGAAATGAGTGAGTAGTGCAAGCTGAGGAGGGAGGAGCTGAGAAATTCTGAAAAGAGTATCGTGGACAAGGCAAAAGATAATCCAAAGGTTTACCATGAGTTCATAAGGAGCAAACTATCAGTTGAAGAAAAGGTAATCAGGCTAAGGGACTCAGAGGGAAGAACTTTGCAGATGATGATGAAATGTGTGAGGAGCTGATTGATAAATCTAAAAATGTTTTCATAGTGGATGTTAATACTGCACCAACATTAGAAAGGCAGGAGGGGAAGAAGTCTTAGAAATTATAAACAGTAATGGAATTGATAGTCAGGTTGTTAAAACAATCTGATCAATGTAAGGCCCATAAACCTGATGAAGTCTCCTCATATGTGCCAATAGAATGTGTAGAAGCTCTTGTTGTGCCTCTCAAAATACTGCTCCATTGGATAGTAGAGGAAGGGTTAGTTCTAGGGCTATGGAGGAGGGCAAATGTCATGCTTATATTTAAGAAAGGAGACCAGGAAATTACATTGTTCTACAGCCCTTTCTTGTTAAGGAGTGTGGTTTGGAAAAGATAATCAGAAAACAAATGACGATAACTTGCAAAGGAGAAACTACTTAACTGAGAGACAACGTGGTTTCAGGGAAAAGGTGTCACAAATTTCAAACCTTCTAGACTTCCATGACAGATTGATCTCAGTCTTAGATAAAAGGTTGTTGGGTAGGTTTGGTATTCCTTGACTGCCAGGAAGCCTTTTATGCTGTACCCCATATGAGGTTTATTAAGAAGCCAGAACTACAGACTGGAATAAGGTGCAAACTTCTTTACAGCATTAAATAGTA
Source organism: Panulirus argus (assembly GCA_038088735.1). NCBI lineage: Eukaryota > Metazoa > Arthropoda > Malacostraca > Decapoda > Palinuridae > Panulirus > Panulirus argus. Next base: position 11,312 of record JAYMFT010047887.1, read on the forward strand.
CCCCTGTGGAAGGAAACATAGGATGCAGGTAAGAGGTGCATTCTCCAAATGGGTTGAGGTTACAAGTGGTGTGCCATAGGGCCCACTGCTATCTTAGGTGTATGTTGATCACTTGCATGATGGACTATGCTCGTACCTAAACATGTTTGCAGATGATGCCAGATTCATGAGGGGAATAAGGAATGAAAATAATTGGATCACTTTATAGGGGGACCTGGACAAATGCTGAAATTGGTTTGGTGAATGGATGATGAGGTAAGTGCAAGTTAATCAGGATGGGATTCAGTGAAAGATGGCTCCCAGGGCAAATATTACTTAAAAAAAACAAAGAAATGAACTGTAAGAATCACTGTATAAAATAGATCTAGGGGTCAATATACCTAATCTGTCACCAGGAGAATAGCACAAGAAAACTTTCTGCTGACAAATATTAGAAGTGCATTCAAGTGTATGGATAAGAAAATGTTTGATAAGCTAATCTCAACGTAGACTGAAGTTGGATTATACCTCCACACCTAAAGAGGCTCAAAGATGAATTAAACAGAAGGTTGAGGGCTACAAAGTTGTCTACAATGGTGGAAAGAAGAGAGAGGGGTAACCTGGTTACAGCCCTTAAGTACCTAAATTATCTACATGATGTTGAAATTAGATAATTCTTCATGAGATGTAGTACCTGAGTTACCAGAGGCCAAAATCAAAAGTTGACCAAGAGGCTAGTCAAGAGGGATGAAAGGAAACAAGGATGTAGTATTAAAGTGACGGATGGTTGGAATGGGCTAAGCAAGGAGATGGTGAATGCCAAAAGCTTACATAGACTTTAAAGTCTTTTTGATAGCATAGAATAAATAGAGCTCCATGGGTGTAAAACTGTCTCCCTGTATTATGTAGGTAATTATATTTGCACACACAAATATATTCAGAGATGGAAGGTACCATGACCAGTCGGTTGTGACTAGATTCACTAGAAGGAAACTAGAAGAGGTATAGGATGAATCACCTGAGATGTTAGGTTGGGGAAATTACTTGAAATTATTGAGAATGGGATCACAGGTTAACACAATTGGGGAGAAAATGGAGAGGCTGAAGAAATTGTCAAAGACTGAAAAGTGTCATGAGATGGGAGAGGAAATTTGGGAATCGATAAATGTAGTCAGAGGTTATGAATGCCGAATCAAATTAGTTGAGATGATTCAAAAGGAATATAACAACAGGCAAGAATATGCAATGAATGAAGAGGGTTAGAAGGGTCTTTTGGTGATATTTCAGAGACCATTCAAGCAAAAAGGAAATGCCCATCGCCCAGAATACAGAAACTATTGAATGGACGGGAAGAGGGGAGTCCTAAGAAATTTTTGGGACTGCCCAACAGAAGCTGTAGAGGGAATAGTACATACTGTTTTTGAGTCTGAACACTCAGGAAGAATTATAATACAGTAGATTAGATGATTTTAAAAAAGTGTAGAGTATATAGGAGACGTGGTGGTTGACAAATCAACACAATGATTTAATAAGCAAGTGAGTGTCACCAAGATTAGGGAGATTAGTGAAGCAGTAGATTGATAGACATAAATCACTGATGATATTTGGAATGGTTGAAGACTGTATTCTAAACTGAGAGGAAAGGGCAGAGGAGGGAAAGTTGCTGATTAAAAGACTACTAGAAACTATAGATGGGCCACATGCTGTTTCAAAGAATTGAAGAGAATTGGTGGATATACAGCTGTCATGACCTAAGGGGGCAACCAGTAAAAGTTACATTGGACTCAGAGTTATATAGACTGGAGGTACTTAAGCATGCAAAGAAACTTTGAGGAAATAAGGAATTCAGTGGAGTCTTTATCAGAGGTAACATACCAGGGGAGGAGAAAAAGAAAAAAGCAAAGAATACAGTCAGAGGGGAAAATGAAAACCTTTTAGACATCAAATGCAACTAGAGGATAGAACAGCTTTATTAGTACTTTGGAGATGAGAATTATCTTAGTTTATGGAAGTGTCAGACTGAAAGTAATGTATAAAAGATGGACTAGTAGTGAATGGTAAAGAGCTGGAATACAAGGACTGTGTAAGGGAAAATGCACCAGTTAGTATTAGAGATGTGGAAATAGAACAAACTTGAGAAATAAGATCTCTTCTCTTATTTCTAGATGCATTCATAATAGCAAGGGTAGAAAGAAAAGACAGAGGAGAAGGAGGAGAATTGGCTCTCTTAATAAGAAACAGCCTTAAGTTTCAGGAAATGCTGGAAAATGGCCTGTTTAAGCAGTAAAAAATGGGAAGAAACAATGTAGGAAAGAAGTGCATAGTGATGTTGGTCTTATTTTATTCTCAGAAGATTTTTCAGAAAATGAAATAATGTACAATGATCAGGAAGGTACATGAAGCAATAAAACATACACTTCACAGAGATGGTACAGTAATTGTGATGGTGAATTTTGATCATGAAGAGGTTATGAGCAATTTGGATTCTCTTACAGACAAAATCATAGAGAAACAAGTCCTTGGACTATACAGGAAAATGTTTTACACCAGATCAGTGAGCATACTAGGATCAGAGGACTGATAAACGATCAATAGAAGCATTTATTTTCATACATAGTAGTGTAGACATTGAGAGCATTATATGTAATACATCTTTTTGAAAAAGTGAATGTGTAACACTGAAGTAAATTTTGAGTTAAAGCAGAATATAAAAAGAGCAGAGATGAGACCAGACTCAAAAAGGAGATATGATAATGTAAACTATACAGAACTCAACAGTTTCTCTAATAACATAGACTAAGAAATGGAGTTCAGTAGCCTGGAACCAGGACACATGGTGCAATGTTCTCTATAATTTATGATGAAGGAACAGGAAAATGTTACCTTTAGCCATATACACAAAGGGAAGTTTAAGAAAGAGGGAAAGGTGGCAAGAAATGGATCTCAAAAAGTGAAGCAGCTTCATGATGTCCTGTGGTGAGGATACTGACACAACCCCAACCAATCAGCATCTGTATGGTATGAGAGAGTAAGAAACAAGTATTGCAAGATAAGAAGGAGGGAACAGAGATACTTCAAAGCTGAGGGACTCGGAGGGAAGAGTTGTAGAGGAAGATGTAAGGATATGCAAGGAATTGAATGACAAGTTCAAAAGTGCTTTCATACTGGAAGACACTCCAGCCTTATCACCAATGAAATGGAATGGGAAGGAGGTCTTGGAAAGCATTAAGGTCTCCAGAAAAGACATAAACAGAATACTAAAGGGTCATGACCAATGTAAAGCTCATATCCCTGATGAAATTTTTCCACTTGTGCTGAGGATGTTGCAGATACACTTGACAGACCTCTTGAAATGTTCAGGGTATCGCTGGAGTAAAGTGCCTAGGGAGTGGAAGAAGGCTAACATCATACCCATCATAAAGACCTTCTCCCTGATGATCGTAAAGTTTTGGAAAAGATAATCAGCAAGCAAATAGAGCACTTCCTGTAGCAGAGAAGCTACTTAATTGAGACACAATAAAGTTTCAGGAAAAGGAAGTTATTGATGATAATCCACTTAGATTTCTACGAGAATAAGCTCTGCTTCAGAAATAAAGAGAAGGCTGTTGGATTGTTTGTATATGCATTTCCAGAAAGCATTTAATACTTTACGTCAAAGGAAGCTGGTAAAGCTGCTAGATTTTCAAGCAGGAATAAGGTAAGATTACATAATTAGATAAAAGATTATCCCAGAGCAGGGGAGCAAAGGATCAGTGTCAAAGGAGCTTTATTAAGATACTTAATGCATGGTTCTGCTTTAGGGCCATTCGTCCCCTCGATCAACATGAATGATCTGACTGAAGAATTGGACACCTACATGGGTGTGTTTGCAAGTTTATGGACTCCCATGGTGTTGCGGTTAATGTTCCTGACTGTAGCACATTCATGGGCTGCCCAGGGTCGAGCGCATAGGTTCAAATCCTGTTTGTGACAGTCAGTCCACAGTCAACCCAGCTGTTCATCCATCTCTAGAGGTTGATTGATAGATTGGGTACCTGGTTCAGGCTAAGTTATATATATATATATAT
>JAYMFT010047898.1:0-15357 GCA_038088735.1 Panulirus argus
TACTACTGCTAGAGCCCTCCCTCTCATTGGCAGTAGAGTCAGGCTGAAACCCGGAGATTCTTAGCACCCCATGACGCTGGGGACTAGGGGCCAGCTACTGATATTACCAGCCACCGATATAGCCAACTATTGATATTGATAGCCACCTATTTGCAGCTAATGATATTGCCAACCACCGATATAGCAACAACTAATATTGCCAGCCACCGATATAGACAGCTACTGATATTGCCAGCCACCGATATAGCAACAACTAATATTGCCAGTCACCGATATAGCCAGCTACTGATATTGCCAGCCACCGATTTGCAGCTAATGATATTGCGAGCCATCGATATAGCAGCAACTAATATTGTCAACCATCGATATAGCCAGCTACTGATATTGCCAGCCATCGATATAGCCAACTACTGATATTGGTAGCCGCCGATTTGCAGCTAATGATACCGCCAACCACCGATATAGCAACAACTAATATTGCCTGCCACCAATATAGCCAGCTACTGATATTGCCAGCCACCGATATAGCCAGTTACTAATATTGCCAGCCACCGATTTGCAGCTAATGTTATTGCCAGCCACGGATATAGCAACAGCTAATATTGCCAGCCACCGATATAGCCAGCTACTAATATTGTCAGCCATCGATATAACCAGCCACTGATATTGCCATCCACCGATATAGCCAGCTACTGATATTGCCAGCAACCGATATAGCCAACTACTACTATTGTCTACCACCGATACAGCCAATTACTGATATTGCCAGCCACCGATATAGCCAGCTACTGATACTGCCAGCTACCAATATATCTACCTAGTGATATTGCCAACCATCGACATAGCCAGTTACTGATATTCCCAGCCACCGATATAGCAAGCTACTGGTATTCCCAGCCACCGATACAGTAAATTACTGATATCAGAAGCCACCGATATAGCCAGCTACAGATATTGCTAGGCACCGATATAGCAAACTACTGATTTTGAAAGCCACCGATATAACCAGCCAATAATATTGCCAGCCACAGATATAGCAAACTACTGATACCGCCAGCCACCAATATGGCCGCCTAATGATACTGCCAACCATCGACATAGCCAGCTACTGATATTGCCAGCCACCGATATAGCAAGCTACTGGTATTGCCAGCCACCGATACAGCCAGTTACTGATACCACAAGCCACCGACTTAGCCAGCTACTAATATTGCGAGCCATCGATATAACAGCTACTGAAATTGCCAGCCACCAATATAGCCAGCTACTGATATTGCCAGACACCGATATAGCAACAACTAATATTGCCAGCTACTGTTATAGCAAACTACTGATATTGACAGCCACCGACATAAGCAGCTAATAATATTGCCAGCCACCGATATAGCAAGCTACTGATATTGCCAGACACCGATATATCAAGCTTCTGGTATTGCCAGCCACTGATGCAGCCAACAGCTGATATTGCAAGCCACCGATATAGCCAGCTACTGATACTGCCAGCCACCGATATAACCAGCTAATGACATCTCCAGCCACCGATTTAACTGGCTACTAATATCGCCAGCCACCGATATAGCAAGCTACTGATTTTAGCAGCCACAGATATAGTCAGCTACGGATATTTCCAGCCACCCATATAGCCAGTTATTGATATTGCCATCTACCTATATAGCCAGTTGGTGATATTGCCAGCCACCGATACAGCCAGCAACAGATTTTGCCAGCCGCCGATATAACAAGCTACTGATATTGCCCTGCCACCGATATAGTCAGCTAATGATATTACCACCCACCGATATAACAAGCTACTGATATTGCCGGCCACCGATATCGCCAGGTATAGATATTGCAAGCCACCGTTAAAGGCAGCTACTGACACTGCCAGACATAGATATAGCCAGTTACTGGCATTGCCAGGAACAGATATAGCCAGCTACTGGTATTGTCAGCCACCAATATTGCCAGCTATTGGTATTGTCAGCCACCGAGATATAGCCAGCTGCTGATATTGCCAACTACCGATATACTATAGCCAGCTAGTGATATTGCCAGCCACCGATGTATCCTGTTACAGATATTGCGAGTCACTGATATAGGCAGCTACTGATACTGCAAGCCATCGATATGATAAGCTACTGGTATTGTCAGCCACCGATATAGCCAGCAAGTGATATTATTAACTACCGATATAGCCAGCCACTGATATTGCCAGCCACCGATACAGCCAGCTACAGATATTGCCAGCCACCAAAACAGCAAGCTACTGATTTTGCTAGCCGCCGATAAAGCCAGCTAATGATTTTACCAGCCACCGATATAACCAGCTGCTGATATTGCCAACCGCTATTACCGCCAGCCACAGATATTTCCAGCCACCGATATATCCAGTTAGTGGTATTGTAAGCCAGCGATATAACAAGCTACTGATATTGCCAGCCACCGATATAACAAGCTACTGATATTGCCAACTACCTATATAGCCAGTTAGTGATATAGCCAGCCACCGATACAGCCAGCAACAGACATTGCCAGTCACCGATATAACAAGCTACTGGTATTGCCCTGCCACCGATATAGTCAGCTAATGATATTACCAGCCACCGATATAACAAGCTACTGATATTGCCAGCCACCGATATCGCCAGGTACAGATATTGCAAGCCACCGATAAAAGCAGCTACTGATACTGCCAGACATAGATATAGCCAGTTACTGGTATTGCCAGCAACCGATATAGCCAGCTACTGATATTGCCAGCCACCGATATAGCCAGCTACTGGTATTGTCAGCCATAGATATAGCCAGCTACTGATATTGCAAGCCACCGATATAAGAAGCTACTGGTATTGCCAGGCACCGATATAACAAGCTACTGATATTGCCAACTGCCTATATAGCCAGTTAGTGATATTGCCAGCCACCGATACAGCCAGCAACAGATATTGCCAGCCACCGATATAACAAGATACCGATATTGCCAGCAACCGATATACCCAGCTACTGATACTGCCAGCCATAGATATAGCCAGCTGCTGATGATGCCAGCCACCGATATAACAAGCTCCTGATACTGCTAGCCACCGATTTAGCCAGCTATTGATATTACAAGCCACCGATATAGCCAGTTACTGGTATTGCCAGCCACTGATATAGCCAACCACTGATATTATCAGCCACCGATAAAACAAGCTACTGATATTGCTAGCCACAGATACAGCCAGCTACTGATATTACCAGCCACCTATATAACAAGCTATAGATACTACCAGCCACCGATATAGCAAGCTACTGATATTGCCAGCCATCGATATAGCAAGCTACTGATACTACCAGCTACCAGTATAGCAAGTTACTGATATTACCAGCCACCGATATAGAAAGCAACTGATATTGCCAGCCGTCGATATAACAAGCTACTGATATTACCAGCCACCGATATAGTCAGTTACTGGTATTGCCAGCCATCTATATAGCAAGCTACTGATATTACCAGCCACCGATATAGCCAGTTACTAGTATTGCCAGCCATCGATATAGCAAGCTATAGATATTACCAGCCATCGATATAGCAAGCAACTGATATTACCTGCCACCGATATAGTCAGTTACTGGTATTGCCAACCATCGATATAGCAAGCTATAGATATTACCAGCCATCGATATAGCAAGCTACTGATATTACCAGCCACCGATATAGCCAGTTACTGGTATTGCCAGCCATCGATATAGCAAGCTATAGATATTACCAGCCATCGATATAGCAAGCTACTGATATTACCAGCCACCGATATAGTCAGTTACTGGTATTGCCAGCCACCAAATCAGCAAGCTACTGAGATAACCAGCCACTGATATAGCCAGCTACAGGAATATCTAGAGCGCTAACGACTACTTTGAGCTTCGTTGAAGAGCATATTTTCCCCTCGGCTCCCACCTTGTGACTATGGTCCTGGTGGGTCCCACCACACACACCGCCCCCGAATGGGGAGCCATACATCGCGGTTGTACCGGGGAGACTCTTCAGAAAAACCTGAAACCTCCAGGGGAGAAAGAATACGTGGATCACGGATGGAGTCCATTTTCCTTTGCGACGGGAGTGTCGTTTCTCAAGGGGAGACCGCGTGAGTCTCGGAGGACCCCGGGGAAGGGACGACACCATCGTCCTAGGACAAGCCATGTCTGAATCTCTGTTGTGTACCTTAACAACTAAGGAAACCACAAGCAGCAGGACACATCATACGCAGGCCACACACCCAGGACACATCATCATACCCAAAACACATGCCAAGAACACATCATACCCAGGACACATCATACCCATGACATCATCATACCCAGGACATATAATACCCAGGACACATCATCATACCCAGGACACAAATAATGCCTACGACATATCATACTCAGGACACAATTATACCAGGACACATTTTCATACCCATGACACATCATGCCCAGGAGATATCATACCCAGGACACATCATCATACCCAGGACACATGAAACCAAGGACACTCATTACACCCAGGACACATTATACTCAAGACATTCATTATACCTAGGACACATCATCATATCCAGAACATTTCATCATACCCAGAACATAGCATACCCAGGATACATCATTATGCCCAGAACACATCACCATACCCAGGACACGTCATCATACTAGGGACAAATAACCAGGACACATATCCAGGACACATCATGCCCAGAACACATCATCATACCCAGGATACATCATACCCAGGACATATCATACCCATTACACATCATCATGCCTAAAATATATCATCATACCCAAGACACATCATCATACCAAGCACATATCATACCCAGGACGCATACCGAAGACATATCATCATGCCCAGAACACATCATCATACCTAGGACACATTATCCTACCCAAGACAAATTATAAACAGGACACATCATACCCATGACACATCATCATACCTAGGACACATCACCCCAGGACACATCATCATACCCAAGATACATTATCAAACCCAGGACACATTATCATACCCATGGCACATCATACCCAGGACTCATACTCAGAACACATCATCATACCCAGGACTATTCATCATACCCAGGACAACTCATCATGCCCAGAACACATCCTACCAAAGTTAAATCATACCCAGGACACATCCTACTCAACACATCATCATATCCAGGACACATCATCATACACGGGACACATCATACCCAAAACACATTATAAAACCAAGGACACATCATCATACCCAGGACATATCATACCTAGAACACATCATGATACCTGAGATATATCAACACACTTAGGACACATCATCATACCCAAGACACATCATACCCAAAACATATAAACCCAGGACATTTTATCATACCCAGGGCACATCATACCCAGAACATATTATCATACCCAGGACACATAATCATACCCAAGGCACATCATCATACCCGTGACACATCATCATACCCAGGACAGATCATACCCAGGACGCATCACCATACAAGGGACAAATCATACTCAGGACACATCATCATGCTCAGAGAGCATCATCATACCCAGGACACATTATAAAACGCCAAAAGCATTATCATACACAGGACATATCATCCTATCCAGGACACATCATACCCAGGACACATCATCATATCCGGGACACATCATACCCAAAACAATATAAAACCCAGGACACATTATCATACCAGGACACATTATATCCAGGACACATGATACCCAAGACACACCATACTCAGGACATATCATCATACACTTGACACCATACCCAGGACACATTAAACTAAAAATATTATAAAACCCAGGACACATTATACCCAGGGCACATCATACCCAGTACACATAATCATATCCAGGACACATTATCATACCCGTGACACATTATCATACCCAGGACATATCATACCCAGAACACATTATACCATGGAAAAATCATACCCAGGACACATCATTATGCCTAGAACACACCATCATACACAGGACACATCATACCCAGGACACATTATACCTAGTACACATCATACAAAAGACAATTCATACCAGGACACATCCTAGTCAGAACATATCATCATACCCAGGACATATCATCATACCCAAACACATCATCATACCTTGGATACCATACCGAGAACATTTTGAAACCCAGGACGCATCATCATACCCAGGACACAACACACCCAGAGCACATCATCATACCCAAAACACATTATAAAACCCAGGACACATTTTCACACCCAGGGCACATCATAATCTGGACATGTTATCATACCCAGTAATCATCATGCCCAGGACATATAATCATACCCAAGATACGTCATCATATCCGTGACACATCATGATACCCAGGACACATCACACCCAGGGCATATCATCATACTAGGGACAAATCATACTCAGGACACATCATCATACCCAGGGGTCATCATACCCAGGACGCATCATCCTACCCAGGACAAATCATACCCAGGACACATTCTACCCAGGACACATCATCTAACCAAGGACACATCACCATAGCCAGGGCACATTATAAAACCCAGGAAACATTATCATACTCAGGACATTTCGTCCTATCCAGGACACATCATATCCAGGACACATCATGTCCAAGACACATCATCATACCCAAGACATATCATACCGAAAACACATTATAAAACCCAGGACACATCACCATACCCATGGCACATCATACCCAGGACACATCATAACGAGGACACATCATCATGCTCAGAACACATTATCATACCCAGGGAACATCATACCCAGGACACATCATCATACCGGGACACATCGTACCCAGGACACATCATCATACTCAGAGCACATCATACCGAGGACACGTCATCATGCTCAGAATGCATCATCATACCCAGGGCACATCATACCCAGGACATATCATACCGAGGACACATCATCATGCTCAGAACACATCATACCCAGGGCACATCCTAACCAGGACACATCATCCTACCCAGGACATATCATCATACCCAGGACACATCATACCCAGGATGAAGGGGCATGGCAGGGCGGGAGCCCTGGCACCGAGGAGCACACACAAGCTTCACGACTCCCTAGAAAGCACTCCCTCCTCACCTCCTCTGAGCAGTTAGTCAAAACCAACTTCCCAGGAATTGCAGAGGCCATCGTAACGATCGAGTAGTTTAACACTTCATGTGTAAGGATGACGTGGGTCGGGCTGTCTCCCTCCCATTCCGGATAATGCGGCCAGAAATCCAAAAAAAAAATATCCTAAAATAACATCTTGAGCAGCCTCCCTGAGACGGTACTTACTCTGAGAGGCGGTCTTCCTTTACGTATTTACAGGCAACCACATAATTCACAGAGGATGTTCCTCAAAATTGTTTTCCCGCACTGAATTTGAGAAGGAAATTAGGACAGCACAACCAAGAAGCAATTCACACTTAGTTACGCAACTTGAGCACCCGAAGAACAACTGCCCTAAAGGAATTATGGCACTGCAAGTAACTTCCTGCAGAATCGAGTGAAGTTAACATGTTCTCTGTCATCTTAGAGCTGTGCGAGCAGCTTATTCCGTGAAGCTGTGTTCACATGACCGTAATCTTTAGTGTTCTTCGTGGTTTTGTTCTGTTATAAATAACATCTTTACTTTGGTGAGCATATTCGTCTGGCGATTATCATTAACCTGTTTCTGCAAACACTATATTCTTTTCGCAAATATCATTAGATATCCTCCATACATGTTGTCATCCTCATGCAAGGCCACCTTTTCTAATCACTATTGTCATCATGAGCCAATATTTTGTACACAAAAACAAAGGTGATGTGGTAAACACCAACACTAGGGAGGAAGAGTGTATGTTGTGTGACGTTGGAATGTGTCCACAAATATTTCTGGTGATTATTCAAGATTTGTGTTGTGATGATTAATATTTTTCTTTTCTTCTCTTTTTGCTTTTCTAAGATTGTGATTTACCTCCATCTCCATAGTGGAAACACACACACAAACACACAGACACACACAGACACACACACAGAGACACACACACACACACACACACACACACACATACACACACACACACACACACACACACACACACACAAATAAAACACAAACACACACAGACACACAGACAGAGAGACACACAGACAGACACACAGACACACACACACACACACACACACACACACACACACACACACACACACACACACACAAACAGACACACAGACACACACACACACACACACACGCACACAGACAAACACACACACACACACACACGCACACGCACACAAACACACACACACACACGCACACACATAAACACACACACGCACCTACAGGTAACAAGAGCATCCATGACATTATCAATTCCGTCCTTTATATATTTTCCTCCGCAGGTCCAAGATCCACTCCACAGTGTCCTCTCGTCAAGCGTTTGCAAAAATCGTCATTTACAATGCCCAGTGCTTTCCATTCTGGCCCGTATGGGGGACGGGGGGGGGGGCGTTTACCTATAGAATTCACTGTGACTTTGGGTTCGAACCTCCGTCTTTGTGTATGGTCGAGCGGGTTCCGTCCGTACCCAAGGCACAGTGTGTGTGTTCCCAGTCCATCCCAGCAACGCTCAGACAGAGGAAGGGGCGCGGCGGAGCCCCGAGCTGCCCCTCCTCCTCCTCCTCCTCCTTCCTACCGTGACAAGGAAGAGCGTCCTCCCTCCCTCTCTCCCTCCCTCTCTCTCTCTCTCCCTCATACGTACTCTCCTCCCTCGTGGGACAGGGAGGAGCCTGACGCCCTGGCACGTACCCCCCCAGCCGCTGCCAATGTGGGCCGCCGCCGCTGCTTCAGGAAACATGGATGGTATGACGATGGTTTATGAGGAACATCCAACACTCCCCGTGATGACTGCTGGGTACGGTCCAGCCTGCCCCCCTGCACCCGTTTTAGCTCTCACCCGTGGGCTCTGGCGTTATGTGCTACACGCGCGTTGCTATGGGACACGTGCGTTGTTGTGGTACACGTGTGGTGCTGTGGTACATAAGTGTTGCTCTTTTACACGTAAGTTGCTGTGATACAAGTGTGTTGCTGTGTTACACCTGTGTTGTTGTGGTATACGTGTGTTACTGTTGTATATGAGTGTTGCTGTGGTGGACACGTGTTGCTGTGATGCACGTGTGTTGCTTCTCTGTGATGCAGTGTGTTACGCATGTGTTGCACGTGAGTGATGATGGTAATCACACTCAGCATCTGAGGTGTGAAATGTCTAGCACTGCACAGGAGTGCCGATCGACGTGTTAGAGTTACACCTGCGCGTTACATCTGTGTGCTACACCTGTGTGTCCTCTGCACTGGTGTGCTGAGGTTTCTGAATTAAAACTATCGATTTTTACAGTACGGGGAGGGAGTTCTACACTCGTGGGAGCCCATCTCTTCAACTTTTCTAATGTTATACAACTTCTGCGTGCTATCCACATTCACATTATAATTCTAGTTTATTCCATTCATCCACAATCACCATACCACGAAAATACCACGAAAACATTTCTCTACATCTTCTCTAACAAGTCAAACATCTGCTGCTTCTGTTTTCTGTGTTACGTGTGCGTGTGTTTCAGCAGTGTGTTGAATGGTGACCTCTATATCTGCATTCTTTGTAAGGTGTTTCATGGGTCATACTTGTGTGTTTCGTGGTCAGTCCGAAGAATGTAACAACTGCGTAGTGTTTTGTATTACACCTGTGTTGCAAATCTTTCAGTTTCATATGTGTAGTTCATCAGTTGTGTTACAAAATGCTGAACACCTTCAACTTGCGTGTTATGTAATTCATGTGATGTGTTACACCTCTTTGCTCAGTTTCATGCTTTAATTGCCTTGCAGATGTATGTAGAGAGTTGCGGTTTTGTTTTTCACTAGTATGTTGAGTGTACTGTGTTACATGTGTGTTAGGTATGCCTGAATTTGTTTGTGTTGCACGTGTGTGCTAAGGGATTTATTTCACAAATGTGATATACTTGTGTTTCTTCTTGTGTTGGGTACTATACCGCTCCATCACTGCCACTATTACGTCACGGGAGCACAACAACGAAGGCCACTCCACACAAGGCTCTCAATATTTCCCACATGCAACAGTCGCGAGAAAGTCGAGCAATGTGCATCATTCACTGAGGACCTTCCTCACCTTTCTCACCAGAAGCCAGCTAGATTTATGGAGGAAGTCTGTCTGTCAGTGGCCGGCCTGCTGGTCCATCCACTCCACTCGTTCCTTTCTTCGCACTCTCTCGTTTTCTATCACCTCCTCCAGTGTCTTGCATTCTACCATCACTCTTTTCTGGAGATTCGTCTTTCGTCTTCGTCTATATACGGTTCTGTGTGGCTTTCCATATATCTCCCTTACCCTACCGTCCTTCGTGGGTCCTTCCCACCCCCTCTCTTTCTTCTCCCTCCCCTCTCTCCCTCAGACGTTCCCAACCACTTCCCTTCCTCTTGTTCCATACGGGAGATAAGGTTCAGGGGAGGTTCTTCGATTGGAGCTCTCGGTGAAGGGATTGAGATCGAGCGGCTGGCGCGATGTGTGGTGGGAGCATTAACTGCACATTCCAACAAGCGGCCCGGTAGGTGTGTGTAAGGGTAGCCAACCACTGGCTCGACAGGTGTGTGAAGGGAGCCAAGAAATCGCTCGACAGGTTTGTAAGGGTAGCCAACAAATGGCTCGACTGGTATGTGTGGATAGCCAACACGTAGCCCGGCAGATGTGTAAGTGTAGCCAACAACTGGCTCGACGGGAGTGTGATGTTAAACAAAAAGTGTCCCGACAGGTGTGTGAGGGTAGCCAACACATGGATCAACAGGTATGTGAGGGTAGCCATCAAGTAGCACGACAGGTGTGAGAGGGTAGCCAACACATGGGCCAACAGGTATGTGAGGGTAGCCAACATGTGGCCCGACAGGTGTGCGAGGGAAGCCAACACATGGCTCGACAGGTGTGTTGGTGGAAAGGGGGGTGGGGGGAAGGGAGGAAGAGGAGGAGGAGGATAGCCAGGAGGTCGGCCTTGCGCCAGTATGTTGGCACCCCCCCCCCACACACACACCTCAGGCGCTGCTGCAGGTGGCACCGGCCGCCCAGAGGTGCCACCCGTGAGCGAGTCAGTGCCTGACGACCACCTGCTGTGTGGGGCTATTGTAGATCTGCTACTATAGCTACTGCTGGCCTGGTAATGTAGACCTGTTGCTTTGGCTATTGCTGACCAAGTATTTGGTTTCTATACACTTAGTCTATGGCTACTCTAGAGATCACTTGTATCACCTCAGTTGAGGCGGTAGGTAGCTACTGTAGACTGAGGCATAAATTAACTGTAGAGCTGTTGTACGGCTACCGTAGAGCTGGAATAATTCTAATCTAGAGCTACTTCCATCACAGCAGGAAAGCTAGTCACGAGGCTACTATAGATAAAATTGTATAGCTTATCTAGAATACAGAGATAATGCCTACAGCTGTACAGCTAGCACAGAGCTGTAGCTCAAGTCTGTATGACTGTTACAGAACTGTTCAGCGGCTACAGAAAGGCAGGAACACTGTCCCTTTAGTGCATTTTTCAATGTGACAATCTGGTTCAAGAGTACATCGTTGATCTACAGGAAGGACAGTCGGATACGTCGCCTCAGCACGACGCAGGAAAGACGAAGAGATAATGGACTGAGGGAAGGATACGTTTGTGTACCGGCACACTATATAACTTCACTACTGTAGACATGGGAGGCGAAGATTTTCTTTTTTTCTTTTTACACCAATTGTGAATAAGAAGTTTTATTCTTGGTTGTATGTGTGTGTGTGTGTGTGTGTGTGTGTGTGTGTGTGTGTTTGGCGCGACACACCATCACACGCGTCACCTGGCCAGGTCCTGCCTGTCACGTCCGCTCCTCTTAATACTAACGCACGTGCGTCTGCCTGCGTCATCTGTGGCGCGTGGCGGTGGTGGCGGTGTGGTGTGGCAGGGATGCTGGCGGCGGTGGTGATGGTGGCGTGATAGGGAAAGCTGGCAGTGGTGGATGCGTGGAAGGGTGGTGATGGTGGAGGGTATGGTA
This sequence comes from Panulirus argus, assembly GCA_038088735.1. Taxonomy (NCBI): domain Eukaryota; kingdom Metazoa; phylum Arthropoda; class Malacostraca; order Decapoda; family Palinuridae; genus Panulirus; species Panulirus argus. Next base: position 12,089 of record JAYMFT010047898.1, read on the forward strand.
AAGTGGCGTTGTGGTAGAGGGCTGGTGGTGTGGTAGGGAGGCTGTGGTGGTGGTGGCGTAACTGTCGCCTCTCACCGACGCCACAGTTCCAAGTTCCGGATAACGAATCGAATTCCCCCATGGTGGCCCGCACCACACCCTGGGCTGACACCTGGCTCGCTGACATTACCCCAGGAAGGCGACGGACAGTAGCCTCGTTGACCTGACATACCCCACGCTTATTACCACTCAGGTCACCCGCCACGTACCTGCAACAGGTACAGACAGTCTTGATCTCCACAACAGGAGGCTCCATAATCCTCCACGAAGACCTTGTAACGAAAGCTACTGCCGCGCCCCCTCAACCTGCCCCTCTTGTACCCTTGCAGCAGTGTGCATAGTCAGCCCACTGGCTGTGGCACACCGAGGCACAGCGCCTCCATATGCAAACGTGGGCCATATGGCACAGGGCTCTCCTTTCTCTCCTCATGGAGTCGATGGGACGTCTGTCTCCACCGCCGGTAGCAGCCACTCCCCCACCCCACCCGGTGATGTAGACGACTTCCCCCCTGCCGACAGAGGCCCCATGGGATATCGTCAACGCTGTCTTCTACCGCACTTCCTCCGGCGACACCTCAGCCCCTGGCGGTGGTGGTGTGGTAGGGGGAAGGAGGAAGGGGGGTGGTGGTGGTGGCGGTGGTGGTATGGAAGGCTGCTGGTGGTGTGGTAGGGAGGCAGAAGACTGGCAGTGGTGTGGTAGGGAGGCTGGAGGGTGGTGGAGGTGTGGTAGGATGGCTGGTGTGGTGGCGTGCGGGAAGGCTGGCGCGACACACTCACAGACGCCAGCTTTCCCTCTCTCTTGGCAGCTCGGACGGCGACGCTGTGACGGGGACGAGGCACCAGCCCCGCTGCCCTTCATGCCTTGCCTGGCCGCGCAGCGCGCTCCTCTGCCCTCCCCTACCTCCCCCTGCCTGACCCTGCCCACTCTCCTCTGCCCTACGCCGCCTGATGAGTTACCTGAGATACCATAATGAGTTACCAGACCTATTACTAATGATGAGTTACCTCTAGAGATACCATAAATGAAATATCTTTACTTACACCCTACTACTAAGAGCATGTACACTACTACCAGTAGCATGCACACTACTACTTATAGCATGCAAAACAGAATATAATAGTATATATAACAGAATGTTAGTATGTATAGTAGAATAATACTATGTGCTACAAAATAACAATATTTACATGAGAATGATAATTAAAGTAAAAGAATAATAGTATAAACAAAATATGGCATGTATAACAGAATAATACTATTCATAACAAAATAAACGCATGTATAACAGAATAACAGAACAGCAAGATGAATAACAGTATACAACCAATAAACACAAGCGGAAAATGTGACGCATTTATGGAGTTGCGTAGATAAGCCATGGCGAGCTTTACATCCTGATGAACCAGCGTTACACAGCCCTCACATAAAGCCAGTAGAAATGCCAGCGTGACGCACTGTCCCCACATACAGCCAGAGTCACTCAGTTTCCAAAATAAAGTCAATTTGTTGCAGTTAAAAAAAAAAAGACAGCGTGACAGGGTTCTCATATAAAGCTAGTGTGACGCAAATCACATGAAGTCAGTGTGACGCAGTTGCCACAAAAAGCCAGTGTGACCCAGATTCCAAATAAAGCCAGTGTGACGCAGTCCTCACAAAACACCAGTGTGACTCAAGTTCCATGATATAGTAAATTTGACGCGGCTCCTTAGAAAAGACAAGTGTGACGCAGTTCTCATATAAAGCTAGTGTGACGCAAATCCCACATAAGGCCAGTGTGACGCAATGCCCGTATAAAGCCAGTCTGATACAGCTTTTATCATCAGCACAGAAACATATTTGGTGAAAAAATTGTAATCGGGATTTAACAAAGTATTTGTGCTTGTTAAACAGTATCTATGCGTATTACACACTATTTGTGCGTATTTCACAGTATCTGCTTATATTACACAGTATCAGCGCGTGTTACGGAGTATCAGTGCCTGATGCAAAGTATCTGCGAGTGTTACACAGTATATGTGCCTGTTACAGAGCATGTGTGCGTGTTTCAAAGTATGTGTGTGTTACACATTAAAAGTTAACTAATTACCTACTTGAGGTTTGGTAATTGCACCCAAATTAACACATCAGGTATATACGTTACATCCACTTGAGCCATTATTATTAACTACACTAACAATCCATACTGCACGCCACTGATCACATTAACTACGCTCCTGTACACCACTGAGACCACTCTCGTACAGTTTTGTCTCTTCAAAAGTAATGACACAACCCCCGTACACAACTATCCCCCTACAATACATACACTACCCCATGTATGTTACTAATGGACCACCAAGAGAGAACTGACCGCATCCACTGTCATTGCTAATGAACATCTGTGCGTCCTAAACACGGCCTTTGTATTGCCATTCTCGAGTGCCTCTAATTTTGCCATATCATCCTCATGGACCGTGAGTACACTATAGCCAACACCTCAGCACACACACACACACACACACACACACACACCAGTAAGTCATCGCCACCGCTTACATCAATTACTAACGATTCCGATCACACTACAAACATCCCTCCTCGTACAGAAAGCTCATGTATATTTCTTCTCTTTTCGGCGTGAATGTGCGTTTATATATGGGCATGTGTGAGTGTGTGTGTGTGTGTGTGTGTATCTGTGTGTCAGGAACAACAACAACGACAATAATATTAATATTAATAATAATGATAATAATAATAATAATAATAATAACAATAATAATAACAATAATAATAATAATAATAATAATAATAATAATAATATTAATAATAGTAATAATAATAACAATAATAAAAGAATAATAAAATTAATAATAATAATCTATATACGAAAATGTATACGAAAATGTGTTGTGTGTCTGTCTCTCTGTCTTTCTGTGTGTGCATGTGTCTATGGAAAAAGTGCAAGGTAGGCCTTGAACCTAGCTCAGCAAAGACGAGTTTATGCAAAGATGAAGGTGAAGTTGGTTATAGTAAACCAAGATTAGTGAAGATAAGGGATATAATGAAGACTAGGGTGTAGTGAAGAACATAATGTAACCCAAGATGATAGTAGTGATGATGATAATAGTATTATACAAATTACGCTCAGGAGTAGGATACCACAGTAAAAGACTACACCACATATTTTCCTTAAACATTTCATTTCCAAAACATCCACCCTCCTCCGTATAACTCTATCTATAGCCCATGC
>JAYMFT010047909.1:0-15357 GCA_038088735.1 Panulirus argus
GGAGGAAGGATGAACAGCTGGGTGAGCTGTGCGCCGCCGTCTGCCCGCGCCGTGGATCGAACCCGGGCCAGTGGATTGGTGGCGGTCACCAACGCTAACCACAGCACCACGGAGGCGGCTAGAGAAGCAGTTTAAGGAGACAAACCATCCTACACTAGACCAAAACTGGAATATGCCTCTCAAGTTCGGTCACCGCACCTGCAGAATTACAAAGAGCTAATACAGAAGGTCTAAACAATGGACAACAAAGGCGACAACTGAAATGAGAGAACTAGCGGTTTACAGGGGAACGTTTAGAGGCACTTAAATCAACCCACCACGGAAGAGAGAAGAGTAAGGGGGTGACCTGATCACCGAAGCTTTGCGTTTTTTTTTTTCCCAGTCCATCCTGATGAGGTCGAGAGCGATCACTCCTACGTGAGATGCGTAGGGACGGAGGAACGCGAAAACAAGCGGAAGAAAAATATATCCTGTTAGAAAAGACGTACGGAAAGACTTCCGTTACATGAGAGGGTTAGTGGCTGACTGGAATGGCTGACTGGAATGGACCAAGCGACGAAAATTAGAGAAGCGCTGATAATGAACGAAAAAGTATGAATAGTTATGACACCAGAGAAACTTACAAACACACACACACACACACACACACATAAAAAAAACTCTCATTATAAACACATGTGATCCAAATAACCCTCTTAAATTCCTTCAGTGCACCGGGGTATAACACAAGCCGTTGCTAACAGCCTCGTAAAAGAGATATATTTATATACACTTAGTGCCACTTAAAGCCCACTTATAACAGTGGAGAACTGGGGTTACCCAGTCTTGAGGCAAGTGTATATGACTTGGGTATGTTAAGCGTGTGTGTGTTAAGTGTGTGTATGTTAAGTGTGTGTGTGTTAAGTGTGTGTGTGTGTGTGTGTTAAGTGTGCTTGTTAAGTGTGTGTGTGTGTGTTAAGTGTGCTTGTTAAGTGTGTGTGTGTGTGCCACGAGAGGGACACTGTAGGAGAAACTCCCTCTTGGATCCAGTGACAAAAAAATCGTGAAAGGTAATAAAGTAAAAGAATAATTGGGTGATAATACCAGGACGGCAAGAAACGTGGTGACGGTGACAGGGTGAAAATAACCGGGTGATAACAACAGGGTGACAAATGGTGTAAATAAAAGGTGATAATAATTGGGTGAAAACAATTTCTGCTCCTTCTCTTTATATTTATCAAGGTCACGGAAGACCTCTGTTAAAACGAGGAGTTTATTAACATGTTTAGCTCCCCTTGGTGTTTCCCACGGGGGAATGGGGGAGAGGGAAAGGAGGGAGAGGGGGAGGAAGGGAGAAAATTAACCTCCCCAGCGTCTGGGGCCTGGCCGAGGCAGGTCAAAAGGGGGGTCACTTCATTGCTGGGCTGAAAAGGGAAGCTTCTCTTCACACTGCTTCTGCCTCGCCTCCTCCAGCCGTCTCGTGTTTACCCCCCCACCCTCTGGAAACTCGTCTACGACCCAGAAGAAGTCGTCCAAGCTCTGGTACTACGACCCAGGAGAAGTCGTCCAAGCTCTGGTATGGACCAGGAAAAGTCGTCCAAGCTCTCTTGCGACCCAGGAGAAGTCGTCCAAGCTCTCGTACCACCCATGAGAAGTCGTCCAAGCTCTGGTACGACCCATGAGAAGTCGTCCAAGCTCTGGTACGACCACCCAGAAGAGGTCGTCCAACCTATTTTACCCATCCCCCCTACTATCGGCCCCCCACTCTACCCCTGATTTACAATTCGCAAATTTACAACCCAGTCGTAAAAAGACAACGTTGTAAAAATAGAGACACGATATCGTAAATCCGTCTGTTGACCGCCCCCCATCTTATTCCCAAATCACTTCCTCGTCATTTAAGCATTTAAGTGTGACAAGTATTTGCCTGCATTTGCTCTGTCATACTCTCGCCTCCTCCAGCGTGCGTCATACTAACTATGCCTCTCACGCGCCGTCGGAACTCAAAGCATTCCCTCACAAGATCGAGAACGGTATTCTGGAGGGAATGTGTCGAGGACCCGTGACAACACGGACAAAACATGAACTGACAGTGGAATCCGCAGAGCAGTATGTGTTTCGTGAAATGGTATTCCCTCAAGGGTATTTGAAGGTGTTGATAGAGCAAGGACCTGTGTCCTGGCGCTACCTCGCTGACGCGGGAAACAGCGATCAAGTATAATAAATATGAATAAATAAATAAATATATATATATATATATATATATATATATATATTATTCCTGATCAGTATTTTTAATTAATCCATTTTTCGAATGAATCTTATCTTTCTTTTTCCGGTGGGCAAAGCCTTCAGTTACCTCACCAGTGTGCTAAACACTGGGGAGGTGAATAACCAAACAAACCATAACTTAATGAAACGGTAGGCCAATGAGGCGTAACATCTGAATCGGATATGTATAGTCAAGAGGCGCTTCAGCTCTAGTAAAATACACCAAGACAGCATTTCAAGTAAAATCCGGGGCCTATTTAAAACCCGAGTCAAGACACCACCGTTCATATACGCTTCTGGTCAAGTCTCGCCTTCCGATTGGGTGCTACATATTAAGATCTAAATTTGTGGACTTTCCCCCTAGAACAGGCGTATATCGGATGAGACAACGAGAACACGAACTGATAGTAACAGTACATACGACCAAAGGCTCTCTGGCTCCAAGAGTTTCAACATGAATTTCCTGAAGGCTGCATTGTTAAAAAAGGTGTTAGTGTCTCTTGTTACTGAATATCCTACTCAAATTTCTCTCTGGTCTGACATGCCTTCAAAAAATCGAAGCATAAAGAAGTAAGCCAGACTCCATCAGCTTCACCAAACATGCTGTTCAGTTAAGGTTTTTATCATTCATATCGACCTTTTCTCTTTTTGAAAATGATATGACCCTAGATCGCGAGAGTAAAATCCCTGGGTGTGATGGCGTGACTTTTGACCTGACCTTTACAGGTCAACTCGTCACATGGTACCCAAGGGTTCCAAGCCGTGCTCAAGGGTCGTACAACTGTACTCAAGAGTACGATAATTGAGGTTAAGGGTTTTAACATCGTGATCAAGGGATTAAAATCGTGAATAAGCCCTTTATAAGACACTAGACCCCTTTAAATAAAATAAATCCAGAGCCTGGACTCCGACAACCGTACTCTGTACTTCACTTGCCTTTACAAGCAATAAATAATCCACTACTTAGAGCACAACAACTTGTAACCAAGCCTAGCTAGCCTCTGGCAGAGTTGCACCACCCATCGTCATGCTGTGTCCACATTTGAGTCATCACCTAACTGTGATAACAAAAGCATCACCACCTTCATTCCATCCTTGAGTACGAAATGAATTCCTTGAACCCAATGGCACGACTCCATGAGCCCGATGGTTCGACCCTTTAAGCGAGATGGCCTGACCTGACCTTAGATTTAACCCTTAAGGGTCAGGTCAAAGACCAGGTCATCATACCCCAAGGGTCGTACTGCCGTTGCTTAAAAAGGTCGTACCGTCGGACTCAACAGGTTAAAACAGAGAAAAGAAAGTAAGCCGGTCCATTCGACTTAGACACAGTCATAGCAACAGGACCAAAGCACTGACCACCCAGGCAACCAAGACCAGTCATGGGCGTGGCTAACATACGTAGCTGCTCCTACCACTGTGGTACCACCTCAGCACTAAAGTCTCTGCAACACCATTCCCCCAGCTTCTTCATCTCCACATATCTATGATTCTTTCAGTACTAAAAAAATTACAAAAAACAAAGAGAAACGGTAAAAGCGAACAGTTTACTCTAACAAAAATATCAGTTTACATTAATCTTTAGATTACCAGAACATCAATCGTCAGATTACGGAACCTATATTCATCAGGTTGCAGGACAGGACTCATTAGCTTGCAAAAGCACACACTACCAAAACAAACCTAGTCTTGCATATATATATATATATATATATATATATATATATATATATATATATATATATTTCAAACAGCCTGAACTATAACCCAGCTCACGTGATCAAGGAAATTATAGCAATCATATGAATCATTTCAATTGCTGAATATTTCCCAATGCGACTGGCCTCTACTAGAGCGTTACAGGACAGAATAAAGAAAATTGAGGCAGCTGATTCGGGTCTAGAAAGGACCGATCAAACTAGGCGACGTTTACGCTTGTTTCGCGCAACAGCCTAGTCCCGTCCACCCACACACAAGCCTCTGAGGTGTTCTGGTGCTCAGGTCTGCTGCTAAAGGCATGGTTGATTAATCATTTCTGGCATCTGATGATTAATGATTATTCTTTTATCAGATTCAATCGATTAAAATGGTTAAAAACATAACGCTTTATAAAATGGGATTAATATACATGTTCCTTGCACGAAAAATAGTGCAGAAAAGATAATGAGCAAAATAAGAAAACATTCTTTAGTATTCAGCAAAATACTTTAATAAAGTCTGTTTCTTTTTGTGGTAATAAAATATTTGAACATCCGTCAGAACAAGGGAAAACAGTCATCTTGTTTCCTTTTTCCTCAAGCACAATTGTTTTTTCTTTTGAATAACATCTGAGAGAACAATTCACCAAAGGTCTTGTGTGGACTCCTCCAGTCTAGACCCCCTCCAGTGCGGACTCCTCCAGTGTGGACTCCACCAGTATGCAGAAACACCTTCAGTAACGAATTCGTTAAGTGAGACCAGGCGTGGAGGGCCCTCAGAAGCCCTTGCTTCCCCCAACCCCCTAGCAGGAGGAAGGCGCTGTGCCCTTCCATAATCTGCATTACCCTGGCGGAGGCGTCACAATGTCTCTCTCCTCACGGTATTTGGTAACCAACAGGGACTCGTTAAACCTACGGATGACATTTAACTATCGTTTCTAGTTGTTTACCGACAAACGAGTTTAAAAAAAATAACATGACATTATTATCTGGTCTCTCAAGTATTTGTCAGAGTAAATCTTATGCACTAAATCCCTTCAGAAAGCTTAGGCACTACCATCAGGTCTTCTTGCGTTACCTAGCTTTCCCCACGTATCAGAACACCTTCAGGTGATCGGCAGCTTCTATACCACCGTTAGTGGTTACCATGAAAAGGTTACCTTCTACCATACTGGGGCGTCGATACCATGGGATCGACCTGTATTGAATCGACAGTGCCACCGCGGGGTTCCCCTATTCGGCACATAAGGGAGACCCTACGAGCCAAAGGAACGCCATCAGAGCCTGCTGGGGATGTCCTCGCTCCCCTCCAACTCCGACATCCAGTTAAATCAATCAATTTTTTCAGTCCCTAATTAAAAAGTTTCCGCTATCAAAGCACATCAGAGTGTAAAAAAGTAACGTGATAATCCTTGTTAGGCTCACCAGTCTGTTAGTGAGGGCCATGTCCCCGGCCATAGACGCCCCTGGGTTAACCCGAGCCGAGTCCCAAGCTGTGTCGTGACCCCGCCACAGCTGTGGTGTCTTACCCCAGCTCAAGCTGGTACCCGTGTATCTACCAACCGGAGGAAGGATGAACAGCTGGGTGAGCTGTGCGCCGCCGTCTGCCCGCGCCGTGGATCGAACCCGGGCCAGTGGATTAGTGGTGGTCACCAACGCTAACCACAACACCACGGAGGCACAGTATAATATGAGTTTTCACTGAAGAAAAGAGAAAAAGAGGGTAATTTTCTTCAACACAATGAAGTGCTTTGGTTGAAAGTCTCTGGGAAAAAATACAACAGCTGGAAGGACAATAGGCTTTTGTGGAGCCTCCTTCACTTTTGTAGAGCTTCCTTCACTCTTGTAGAGTTTCCTTTACTTTTGTAGAGCTTCCCTCACTTTCGTGAAGTTGCCTTCACTTTCTGTGGGTCCGCCTTCACCACTTCTAGCACGAGTTGGTGGCAGAATACTGTGTAAGGCTTTTAGCTACCTTGCGTCTCAAGAGTTTTCCCGTCTTACCAGTCTTCCTGAGAAACGTCTTACCTAAGTCTTACTGATCTCACAGTCTTTGCTGATCTCAGTCTTTACTGATCCCAATCTCAGCGGCTGCCAATCTTACTCATAACATTCTTGCTGGGTCCCATGGCAGGAAAGTGCGCCCCCATGTTGAACAGATTTCACAGTTCCCATGAAATGAACTGTCTCTCTCTCTCTCTTTCTCTCTTGTGATGACTCACGAAGATGCAAACTTTATAAGAGAGAGAGAGAGAGAGAGAGAGAGAGAGAGAGAGAGAGAGGCGTAAGACTGGCGCATCTGTCGTCCCTACCCATGCCGAAAGATGGGCCAGTGTGGATCAAATTTCGTGATCTCCTAACTCACCCCAAAGCAGACGAGGCCTCTCGCCTTCAGCGCGGAGGCTGGTGATTGAGCCCGCTCTTAAAGTCTCCCGCCTTTATCGCATCGCCGGTGACAGGAGTCCCGACACAGGACCAGGAGATAAGATCATTTAATGGACGTCCTTGGGGGAAGCCAGAGGGCGTCTGGCTCCCGGAGGGGGGGGGGAGGGGACCCTAGAGGATAGGCGGATGTCAATCTACTTTAGCTGGAGTCAGTGTGGGCGGGAAGGTCTAGCCTGACTTATGGGATGCTGATCTGAGTGGGCAAGAGCCGATCTGAGTGGGAAAGAGCCGATCTGTGTGGGCGAGAGTCGATTTGAGTGGCCAAGAGCTGATTTGAGTAGGCAAGAGCCGATCTGAGTGGGCAAGAGCCGATCTGACTGGCCAAAAGCCGATTTGAGTGGCCAAGAGCTGATATGAGTGGGCAAGAGCTGATTTGAGTGGCCAAGAGCTGATCTGAGTGGGCAAGAGCCGATCTGAGTGGCCAAGAGCCGATCTGAGTGGCTAAATGCCGATCTGAGTGGCCAAGAGCCGATTTGAGTGGCCAAGAGCTGATATGAGTGGGCAAGAGCTGATCTGAATGGACAAGAGCTGATCTGAGTGGGCAAGAGCCGATTTGAGTGGCCAAGAGCCGATCTGAGTGGCTAAGAGCTGTTTTTGAATGGCCAAGAGCTAATTTGAGTGGGCAAGAGCTGATCTGAGTGGACAAGAGCCGATCTGAGTGGCTAAGAGCTGTTTTTGAATGGCCAAGAGCTGATTTGAGTGGGCAAGAGCTGATCTGAGTGGACAAGAGCCGATGTGAGTGGCCAAGAGCCGAATTGAGTGGCCAAGAGCCGATTTGAGTGGTCAAGAGCTGATTTGAGTGGGCAAGAGCTGATCTGAGTAGGCAGGAGCCGATCTGAGTGAGCAAGAGCCGATCTGAGTGGGCAAGAGCCGATCTGAGTGGACAAGAGCCGATCTGAGTGGGCAAGAGCCGATCTCAGCAGCCAAGAGCCGATCAGAGTGGCCAAGAGCCGATGTGAGTGGGAAAGACCTAACTAACCTGAGTGGGAGAGAAGAAGCTGACTTTGAGTGGGAAATCAGTAGTCGACCCGAGTGGGGAAGCAACTTAGTTGGGGGGGGGGAGAAGCAGCAGCTGATCTGAGTGGCAGAGAACCTCCTAGAACTAGAAGGACCCACCTGTGGGGAGAAGCTTACCCAGTGGGGTGGACAGAGCTCGCCCAAGTGGGGAGGTACCCACTTCGGAGAGAAAAAAAAATAGATCACATAGGTGTAAAAAAAAAATCCTCACCTGATGGTGTGGAGACTGGGTTCACCTTGGGGCGTATATATATATATGGGCAACGTAAACTCACCTAAGGGGGAGGAGGTGAGCCGGGGAGGAGGCGAGGTGGGGAGCTCACCTGACTGGGGAGGACGATGAGCGCCACGCAGATCATGATGACCATGAAGAGTTGCGAGGGCCATATGTCCGGCACGAAATCGCCATAGCCCACGGTGGAGAAGGTGACGATGACGTAATACACGGCCTGGAACAGGTTCAGGTGGCGGTGGCCGGCTCGCTGGAAGTGCTGGATCCCGCACACGCTGCCGAGACGGAGATTGACAGGAGAGAGACGGGGGTAACTAATGTGTATTCTAGAGAGACGGGATAACTAATGTATTTTAGAGAGACGGGATAACTAATGTATTTTAGAGAGACGAGGTAACTAATGTGTATTCTAGAGAGACGGGGTAACTAATGTATTTTAGAGCGACGGGGTAACTAATGTGTATTCTAGAGAGACGGGGTAACTAATGTGTATTTTAGAGAGACGGGGTAACTAATGTGTATTCTAGAGAGACGGGGTAACTAATGTGTATTCTAGAGAGACGGGGTAACTAATGTGTATTCTAGAGAGACGTGGTAACTAATGTGTATTCTAGAGAGACGGGGTAACTAATGTGTATTCTAGAGAGACGGGGTAACAAATGTATTTAGCACTGGATGGAAGGAAGACGAGCTCTCTTGCGCAACTCGTTCTATGCCAAGGGCTGTGGTATACGCAAGCCCTTCCATACCAAGGGCTCTGTTACGCAGGCCCTTCTATGTCAAGGGTTGTATTACGCAAGCCCTTCTATGTCAAGGGCTGTGTGGTATACTGTACGAGGCACTGGTTGCACAGTGAAGTGGCAGGAATTAGAGCATATATATATATATATATATATATATATATATATATATATATATATATTTCATTTGGTAAACACACGGTCCACCAGGGAATCATAAGGTAAAGACATGACCCATCTGGGACTCACCTGGGAAAGACAAAGCCCACCTGGGACTCACTTGGTAAAGACAAGGCACACCTGGGACTCACCTGGTAAAGACAAGGCACACCTGGGACTCACCTGGTAAAGACAAAGCTCACCTGGGACTAACTTGGTAAAGACAAAGCTCACCTGGGACTAACCTGGTAAAGACATGACTCACCTAGGACTCACCTGGTAAAGAAAAAACCCACCTGGGACTCTCCTGGTAAAGACAAGGCACACCTGGAACTCACCTGGTGAAGAAATGACCCACCTAGAACTCACCTGGTAAAGACAAAGCTCACCTGGGACTCACCTGGTAAAGACAAGGCACACCTGGGACTCACCTGGTAAAGACAAAGCTCACCTGGGACTAACCTGGTAAAGACATGACTCACCTGGGTCTCACCTGGTAAAGAAAAAACCCACCTGAGACTCACCTGGTAAAGACAAAGCCCACCTGGGGCTCACCTAGGAAAGACAAAGGCCACCTGGGACTTACCTAGTAAAGACAAGACCCACCTGGGACTCACCTAGTAAAGACAAGACCCACCTGAGACTCACCTGGTAAAGACAAGATCCACCTGGGATTCACCTGGTAAAGACAAGACCCACCGAGGACTCACCTGGTAAAGACAAGACCCACCTGGGACTCACCTGGTAAAAACAAGGCCCACTTGGGACTCACCTGGTAAAGACAAGACACATGAAGGTGGCCGAGAGGATCATGAGCTGTTGACTGAGCGCTGACTGGGATCTCTGCATGGCTCTGTGGAGGTCGTTCTGCAAGGGAGAGAGAGAGAAAAAAAAGAAAATGATCATCAGTGGCAACACAGCGGGAGGAGGAGGAGGTGGCGGTGGTCGTCACTGGCTTCACCGTGGCTGTGGTCGTCCCAATGGGAAGTCGTCATCGGGGGGGTCAGGGAAGAGGTCATTAAAACAGTCAGGTCCTAAATGTAAATTTAGCTGTTGTTGGGTAAAGTAATTCAACGGCTGTGTCAGATTCTTTGTTTGGCTTCTAACTTTCAGATGGAATATATTTTTGCGATCTAAAATATGATTATTCCAGAATAAATCATATATATATTATATATATATATATATATATATATATATATATATATACAATCTCGTTATTCAATACTAGAGTCACGGTGATCCAAGTACTTCAGGTTAGATTTAAGGTATATTTCACCCTTATAAGATTGTTCACTAACCATCTCTTCCTTCGGCCTTATTTTCAACTCTCAATTTCGGTCGTTCGAATCCAGACAGTTGTTCGATCATTAAGAAACATCTGCCGCGTGAAAGAATCCGGATAAATATTATATACTAAACAGTCCAGTTTGGAGGAATCCAGTAGTCCTAAGCATCTGGTCTCGTCCAGGTCTTTCGCGTACATATACAGACGTGTTTCTCTAATCCGGACTTTTTCCATAAACCGGAATGTTCGCTGGGGGGGTTTCGGGTTGGTGACCCACTGTAGTTCAGCAGGTGGTGGAGTCAGTCAGTCAGTCAGTCACGTAGTCAAGGGTCTTCGAGGTGAGGGAACAATCTCTTTTCAAGATGAACTAATTATGGGAGATTATTAACGTGTCTTATGGCGTCTTATATGCTAGGTTATAAATATGAACGGAACACACACACACACACACACACACACACAAAGTTCTTTTACAGAAACATATGCCATAAGGATGATAGATTAGTTATGGTCAAATGTATTTTCGCTTTTTTTTTTCAGTATAGCAAATACCCAAGAATGTAAAAGGTTTGTGGATTGGACGGCCAGTGAATGCTAAATATGGTAACACCTTGAGCACGACGGAACGACCCTGAAGCACGACGGGTACAACCCTGAGGTACGACGGGTACTACCCTGAGGTACTGTGGTGACGACCTCGAGTACGACAATGATGGCGTGACCTTGACCGGTCACGTGAAAGGTTAAGCATCGTCCCCGGTGATCGTTAACGTCGTGTTTCATTTCTGGAAACAACGTCACGGAAAGGGATAATCTAGGCCCCGCGGTATGTGAGAGTCACTAATTCCCAGATGTGGTACGTACGTAGTAGAATTAAACATAAACAAATGGAATTTGTCAAAGGATGTTTAGCAGGCACAAGGGCCTACGGTGGCAAGGCCTCGCTCCTGACGAAGACCTGACGACGGAGAAGTAATCCCGAAGGTATAAGAGGTATAGTGACTAATGTCGGGGTTAGATCATCAGTGAGTAAGGAGGAAATCGAGGGATATATGTACTGTCTAGATAGGAAATCTATGCAAGTTGATTATCTAAGTAGTGAGCGGAATCATGAAACTACGAGAGGAAAAAGTAACGAAAAGTCGAGGAGTGTCGTGGAAGGGGGCAGCTGTCGTGTAGACAGTGTGTGGCCGTAGGGATGGGAAAGACATGACAGCCGCTGGAGACGAACACGACCGAACTGTTGATGACGCTGATGAAAAGCCAAAAGACGACAGAAACTGAATATTGACCAAAACATCGACCGTAAATATTGGATTATCCTCGACTGCTTTTGCAACATGGACTGAAAAATAATGGTAAAAATGGACTAGAAAAAGAATGATTGAAAAGTGAAGAGCATCAGATTCAAATCATTAAAAAAGGCAAAGGAAGAGCTTTAAATTTTCAGAATAAAAACGTCTATAACGCAATATCTTCTTTTTTTTCATGGATCATAATGGATTGAGGTGGAGACAGTCGATCGTGGACGTCAGACGCTGAGGGAGTGACGATTTGCGAAAAAGTACAGATAGATAGATAGATAGATAGATGTACAGATAGATAGATAGATAGATGGATAGATATATAGACATATACATATAAATAGTAAGCAGAGTATGAATGACAAAGCTGAACCTGGTGGGCTAAAATGGTTTGGGCATATGGAGAGGATGAGCGAAGATGATCGCCATGTCAGATCCGGAGGGAGCAAGGGGCAGGCAGATATCGAGAAGGAGATGGCACATTGGAGTGAAAGACAATTGAGGTATCGGGATATGGGTGTTACCGGACTCCACCTGCCTGTATTCAGACCGTGAAAGAAAAAATCACCATCGGCGAGGCTGTACCATCACCTGTTGACGAATGGGACCACAGGCCGTCTCGCCAACCAAATTCTTACTTTATTGGAGTCCATTACTTCGCTAATGGAAGCCTCTCTCTCTCTCTCTCTCTCTCTCTCTCTCTCTCTACATATATATATATATATATATATATATATATTATTATTATTGTTATTATACTTGATCGTTGTTTCCAGCGTCAGCGGGGTAGCGCCAGGAAACAGACATTGAAGTGTGGTCATTCTTACTTTGCATGAGTACCTTGAAGGTGTACCCAAGTCTGAGCCTTGAATGGTGGCTTTAGTTGGCCTTCAAGGCCGGTTTCTGGTACCCATGAATCCTGCCTGTGGTCCTGAGGTACCCACACTATAATCTAAGGCTGCCATGAGTGAGGTGAACTAAGGGTATTCTATAAGGCTGAACCGGCCTTTGATGGTACTTTAGAGTCCCCCACACGGCCTTCCTGGCCAGCGTGTGGAACCCCAAAATCTGCTCCAGCTTCTACGGCACTGACTCCCAAAATCTGGGGCTTCTAGATGCTACAGCTCGACCTTTAAAAAAAGTACTAAGGAACAGACAAATCCGCAAACACTTGAAATTATCGAGATGTGTACATGTTTGTTCATACATATTCATCGCGCGTTATTGATTTTAAACGGCCATACACAAGTTCGGATGAGGACATAGTGTAAACAGAGCAACAAACTCTGATCTCTCGATTCCCATATAATGCCATGAGATGATGTAAACAGTACAGGGCACCTCTAGCGGCTACCAGCAGCAACTCTGGGTCTACGATGCGGTGGTTCGTAGGGGTCGTGGGGCTGAATAAGTGGTTCGTTGGGGTCGTGGGGCTGAATAAGACCCACGTCTTTGGGGTCTTCCCATTTTGTGTGTGTGTTGGGTTGGGTCTGCTGAAGCTGTGCCCAGCCCTGTCTCGACAAGCAGACACCCAAGGGGAGGGCGTACCCTGCCCTCTGTCTGGACACGAAGAGACACACGAGACTAGGTAGAGCTTCGACCAGGCGCCTGTCGACCGGAGGCGTCCCCAGCCCTCTGTGTCAACTGGCAGAGACACAGGGGGTTCGATAAACCTTCGACCAGTCGCTTACTGATCGAAGCTGCGTACTGATACGCCTACTTTAACAGGCAGAGACGGACGAGGCTGTAGACAGGTTCGACCAGGTGCATCTAGAACGACCCTGTCCCGAGTGCTCTATATCAACAGGTAGACATTAAAAAGGGTTTGGACAGATCTTTCACCAGGCGTGTTCTGTCAGAGACAGTGCCGAACCTGTACCTTCTGTCTTGACAGGCTGGGACGGAAGAGGCTCTCTTAAGGTTCCACCAGGCGTTCACCCGAAACTCTGGAACTTCAGTACGTCTCAGGGTTACTGTCTGTGCGCGCGCGAGTATGGCGAGTGACGAGACGCTTCCCAACTCATCAGAACTCTAAAACTGCTCGAACTCTGCTTCCTCCTACTCACACACACTGTATCATTGCGAACTTTCCTTCTTCTTAATCACAAACAGTGTATAAAGACACTGCTAACTTTGATTCCTCCAACTCACTCACGCTGTATCGCTGTGAAATTTGCTTCCTCCTAACCACACACACTGTATCCCTGGGAACTCACCGATACATTCGTGGGTTCTGTAGTTTTTACGGAAATATCGGTTGCTGGTGCCCGTGGATGCCCGGCCGGGCCCAGGTTCGCACGGATATAAACAGACAGGAGACGGCTGACGTGTGAGAGAGAGGCCGTGCGCCTCATCAAGTGGCAGGGAAGTGGTGAATCGTTTCAAGAGATGGGGAAGAGGGATGATGTCATTACAGGGAAGCGTTTAGTCCAATAATGAGATCTGGAAAACCATAATGTTTTTCTTGGAGGTAAATCAGGACGTCATTAATATTCATGGAAGCACTTGGGAAACGGCCTGGCAGGATGAAAAGGCCTTTTGTAAAAGTGGGATTAGATCGTCCAAAGGTGGGATTAGATCGTCCAAAGGTGGGATTAGATCGTCCAAAAGTGGGATTAGATCGTCCAAAAGTGGGATTAGATCGTCCAAAAGTGGGATTAGATCGTCCAAAAGTGAGATTAGATCGTCCAAAAGTGGGATTAGATCGTCCAAAACTGGGATTAGATAGTCCAAAAGTGGGATTAGATAGTCCAAAAGTGGGATTAGATCGTTCAAAAGTGGGATTAGATCGTCCAAAAGTGGGTTTTATCGTCCAAAAGTGGGGTTAGATAGTCCAAAAGTGGGATTAGATCGCCCAAAGTGGGATTAGATCGTCCAAAAGTGGGATTAGATCGTCCAAAATTGGGATTAGATCGTCCAAAATTGGGATTAGATCATCCAAAAGTGGGATTAGATCGTCCAAAAGTGGGATTAGATCGTTCAAAAGTGGGATTAGATGATCCAACGCCTTCACCGTCTTTAAGGGAAAACTGTTCGTCATTATGAAACAGGATATCATGACACGTCCAAAACTTTATGACGATGAAAAAGGATATCATACACTTCTAAAATCTTATATCATAATGAAACAAGATATCAGAATGCGATCAAAACTTTATATGAAAATGAAACAAGATATCAGAATGCGATCAAAACTTTATATGAAAATGAAACAAGTTATTAGAATGCGATCAAAACTTTATATCAAAATGAAACAAGATATTAGAATGCGATCAAAACTTTATATCATTATGAAACAAGATATCAGAATGCGATCAAAACTTTATATCATAATGAAACAAGATATCTCAATACGATGAAAACTTTATATCAGATTGAAACTACATATAAGAATGCGATCAAAACTTTATATCAAAATGAAACAAGACATCACAATATGATCAAAACTTTTATCAAAATGAAACAAGATATCAGAATGCGATCAAAACTTTATATCAAAATGAAACAAGATATCAGAATGCGATCAAAACTTTATATCAAAATGAAACAAGATATCAAAATGCGATCAAAACTTTGTATCATAATGAAACAAGATATGAAAATGAGATCAAAACTTTATATCAAAATGAAACAATATATCACAATGCGTCTAAAACTTTATGACACCATGATGAAACAGGATATCACTAGACGTGAAACACGTTCTACAAAAAGTCTCCGAAACTTTAAAAGTTTCAGGCCAAAAGTTTCCTGTAATATGACATCATGAGGGCACTTCCACCAATGTCACAGTCCATCTACATCTTTACTAAACATGGAGACGCTGCTAACTAGAGTAAGACATCACGACATCACTATCTTAACAGGTCTTCACTACCACAGCAGTCAATGATATCCCTACAAAACAA
Source organism: Panulirus argus (assembly GCA_038088735.1). Lineage (NCBI taxonomy): Eukaryota > Metazoa > Arthropoda > Malacostraca > Decapoda > Palinuridae > Panulirus > Panulirus argus. The sequence continues at coordinate 15,038 of JAYMFT010047909.1, forward strand.
AGATGTCACTAACCTACAATACTCCATGATGTCACTACAGAAAACCGACCATTACATATGCACGTACTGTACCATGATGTCACTACTAAAACGGCTGATGTCAGTGCCCGATTTTACCAATCTCGAGGTCACCGCGATAACATAACCAGCAAAAATGGCAAAATATATGATGTCAGAGCTGGAGTATACAACCACTGGTAATTAGGTGACATCAGCACCAGCCCTACCTACACGTCCAAGCTTTGGAACTCTCTACCTTCTCATGTCTTTCCCAATAACTATGACCTGGCTCATTTCAAAAGACGTTTTTCACTTTCTCA
>JAYMFT010047920.1:0-15357 GCA_038088735.1 Panulirus argus
ATGGAGACACACAGGCGGTGGCGGTGGGCGGGGCGGCCAGGGGAGTGACTATGATGGGCGTGGCTGCAGTGGGCGTGTCCAGGTGGATTGTGTCGTGTTGGTGGAGTGGCGCCCATCTTGTGTGAAATCCACATGTGGAGTGGCGTTCATCTTATATGGTCCACATGTGGCGTCCTTTTACTGTGGTCCACATGTGGAGAGGCGTCCACCTAATGTAGTCCACATATGTCTTTCTAACTCACTCCCCGTAAAGCTCACCAGTTGTTTGTTTGTTTGTTTGCTTTGGTTAATGGGTAGCGACCTATGAGAAAGTCTTTAGACCTGTAACCCTGTATGTTTCGTGACCTTGTAAAGTCCTTATACGAGGTCCTAAAGTTAGAGTTCCTATAACTCTAATTGTTTAGCAAAATAGCTAAAGAATCGTTAGTATTTGTTCTTTTGTGAGACAAAAAAGATAAGAAGTGGATATATATATATATATATATATATAGTCACTCCTTTCGTAATCACTGGAGTGAACCATCAACTACTCCTCTATGATCGTTGGCACGTTTATTAATATCACACTCCACAGAGCCTCCTCCTCTGGGTTCCAAGGACACTATGCTGGAAGCCCAGTCGTCCGTGCCACTCCTGAAACGCGTTGACGACCTACGTACGACCCCGGGATCCCCCGCCATCGAGAAGGGTGTCACTCGCATCGGCTCCGGTGAGTTAACGACCAGTGACCTCCCCTCCATCGTCTCATTCGGTGGTTGTCGAGTTCCTTTCCTCCTCACTCGCCGCTTCCGTGGGTGCCAGTTCCTACTCGGACACGGCTCTGATAGGATGAGGGGTCCTTTCCCTTCCCTGCTCGCCAGGGAGATCAGTGTACGTAGGACACGACTGGAGGTCGTAGTCGTCAACTCAAGGGCCTGAGAGAGAGAGAGAGAGAGAGAGAGAGAGAGAGATAATGAGAGAGGTACGTACGTGTTGCTCTACGTCACTAATTAGAGAGACTCGGTGTTCGAATATCCCCAGACGGTGGTATTTTGTGTATTAGGACGTTGGGAAATCTTGTCACGGGTTCTCACGTCTGGTTGTTACCATTTGACGTTAGTGACAAGAGGGTTTTATGTCCACAGTTGATTTTAGATTCGGTAACACTTTAGCACACACACACACACACACACACACAGAACGTTTATCAAACGTTTATTATTATTTTTTATCATACTTATAATTATTGTTGTTGTTTATTGTATAACAATTATGATTATTGTTATTTTTGTTTTTATTATCTTTTAATTACATACGCACAGAGCGGTTATGATTATCATTATTATTACACATACATAGAAAGAGACGTGTATATAACAGTTAAGTGTATGATAGGTAAATAGACATTTTTTTCAAAACTAGCTCGCCTTTTCCTGTCAGAGCGAAGTAGCGCTAGTTACCGATTTAATTTGTCATTACAATTATCACTAATTGTTTAACTTTCTTATTATGTTCTTGTGATTAGGAAGTTCTGTTACAGTGATGATAATTTCTGCTTACGAGAGAACAGATATATAACAGGCTTGTATACAATCGTGTTATGAAGACTTGAGTGGATTAGTTATAATGACTGTTAAGTTGAAGTTATGATAGAACAGTTATAACAGGAATGTGTCCAGTTGCAGTAGAGAATGAAATGACTGGTAATAGTGATTTGAGTCACACACACACACTCACACACACACACACACACACTTCTCGAGGAACATTTATATAACAGTATTGTATATATATATCCAGTCGAGGTGGGGTGGGGTGGAGTGGGGTTGGGGAGAATCTGTGAGGGGAGTATGGCTGTTAAACTTCCCCCTCCCTCTCCCCCCGTTCACCTCCACTCCCCAAAGGCCGCGACTGCCATGCCCTCTGACGGGAAAATCGCCCCAAAATTACATCATTAAGTCTCTTGAAAGTCTCCCGACTTCAGATTCTGCGAGGTAGCGGCAAGTAGTTAAAAACTGGTGTGTGGCTGACAGTCCAAAGTGCTTTGCTTAGTCTCGCCGGAATATATGAGAATGAGGACGACTTTGACGATTTTTGAGCATTACCAGAGCTCTAATTTCGTGAGCTTTCTGAGCTTTTATCGTAGCAATATCTTAAAGAATATATATATGTATATATACGTAGACAAAGTATGAGAGTCATATTTTTACGATATTAGGTCCAATAGCTACTACTGCCTTGGGCCACAGTCTGTGGTTAGTGTTTTTTGAAAAAAAAGCGTATATTGTGTGTGTGTGTGTGTGTGTGTGTGTGTGTTTTAGATTGGCAGTCTCTCTTGGAGTTGAACATTGGCCTCATTTGTAGGCTACGTTCGTAATTCTAGCACCAGCGATATTCAAAGGAGGTTGGAACCCTCAAACTCCGAAACGCTGGCGGTATAATTAGAGGGGAATAACGTAAACTCCTCCTCCCACGCTATCATTTTAAAGACCCCGACTAGTAGGGAGGGAGCGAGCGGTACTCGTTAGGTATTGCCAAGTTCCTATGAGAGTTTGACAGGTCGACGAGTAGATTTGATGTGATGTGTAAGACACATATAAGTTTATGAAAGACGAATATGATATAAGAAAAGAGAGAACGCGAAGCGGCCAGTGAATAGCAAACAACAAACAGACACACACACACACGAGTGAGGTAAAGAAAACGTATACCGATTACAGACAGACGAACGGACAGACCCTAATCTACACTGAGGTAAAGTTTATAGTAATTTTGCCCCAGGAATGTTTTGATAATTTGATCACCTCTGGTTTTCTTCACCGTGTAAATAATTTTGTCTCCACGGTAACCGAAGAGAGGCGCTAAATCTAAATGTTAAGTTAATCAAAATACATTATTATAAGGTTTACGAACTTAATCACTGAGGGAATTTGCGCGTTACCGAAGTCAAACAAACGGCTAATTAAAGCTGCTATTAATTAGTAAGAGTTAATCAAAGGAAGAGCAATTAAGGAAGCGTCAGCTGCGTTAAAGCAATATCATTATCGACGACTGTGAAAGCTTTTAACAAATTAATTAGCATAAATTGAAATCTTAATTGTTGTTATATTATGATGTCGGATTAGAGTTTTTTTTTGGGGGGGGGTAATTAACCATTTGATTGATGTGTTAATAAGATCTTAGATAATTGTCAAAGAATAGGGCATTTGATAAAATAATTAAGGATTTAAAAGCCATATTGCATTTTCTGATTTAACCAAGACTGACGGGGTTTGATAAGGTCAAAGGTCAGAGGACCTGACAGCTGGACAATCATATTCATCCACACTACGCACTTTAACCTTCGGGAAGACACACGTACGAACACACAGACATGAAAAATAATATAAACATATTCTTGGACACACACACACACACACACACACACACACACACACAAATGACCCCTATGGAAGCCTTCAGTCCCTTTTGTTGCTGATTTAAACCGAGAGAGAGAGAGAAAGAAAAAGCGAATTAAAAAAGAAAACAAAAAAACGACGCTGGCTCTCTCTCTCTCTCTCTCTCTCTCTCACTAAAGCGTCAACTAATTTTCCGGCTGACGTGACCCACGGGAGAGAACGCCATTGCAGTGCAGTCTGGTGCAAAATGACAAGGATGAAGAGCTGCATTTTGACGACGCCCCCTCGTGGCTGGTCGACCGACCGACCACCCACCCCTCCGCCGCCGCCCAACCCTCTCTCCTCCTCCTCCTCCCCTCCCGCCCCATCTCCTTATCTCTATCTCCTCTCACCCCTTCCTCCCTCTATCCATGACACCCATTACTACCCCCCATTATACTATCTCCTCCCTATCCCCCCCCCTAATCCATGACATACACGTCCTTAGTCTCCCATTTATGACACCTATTGCCTACCCCCATTGGCCACCTCCCTGTCTCCCCATTTATGACACCTGTTTCCCTTTTTAGCCCCTCAGCCATTCTCCCATTCATGGCACCCATTGCCCCATTAGCCACGTCGTCCTCCTAGTCATGACACCCGTTGTCCCATTAGCCTCCTCCTAGTCATGACACCCATTGCCCCATTAGCCTCCTCCTCCTCCTAGTCATGACACCCATTGTCCCATTAGCCTCCTCCTAGTCATGACACCTATTGCTCCATTAGCTTCCTCCTCCTTCTAGTCATGACACCCATTGCCCCATGATCCCTCCAACCCCATGACACTCCCCCACTGTGTCTGATTCCTCCCTCTCCAACAAACCCCAGAGCCACACACTCACTCACTCTCCCTCAACCTCATCAAAGGCTCCGGCTTCATTGATCAACAGGTGACACCCGCTTTTGATGGCCGTTCTGCTGGGGTGAGGGTATGGGGGAGGGGAGATAGTGGGGGGGTAGAGATTGAGGGGAGGGGGGGAGAGATTTTGAGGGGAGGGGGGGAGGAGGAGGAGTGTCCGGATTCACGGGAGGGGAGGGGGAGGGATTGAGGGGGAGGGAGTGTTGGCGAGGAGGAGGAGGAGGAGGAGGGGAGGTGGTCGTGGCGCAGGTGGAAGGGGTGACAGAACGGAATGAGAAGTCCTTTTACGCTCGTGATCGTAGGCTTGGTACGCGGGTGGTGGTGACGGTGTGTGTGTGTGTGTGTGTGTGGTGGGGGTGATAATGTGACGGGTGACGGTCTGTCTGGCGTGACGGTGTATGGGTGACAGTGTGTAGGTGACGGTGTGTGTGTGTGTGTGTGGGTGGATGGCGCGGTTTCGCCACGGTCTCTGATGATGATCCAGTCAACAGCATTGATGATGATGTGTGAATGTTATCATGTGACGTCAAGAGTAACATGACCGTCACTCATGACCCCCATTTTTTTTTTCTTTTTCATGGACCGGACACGGTGACTTGGCAAAGATCTTTGGGGCTTCACGCGGACCAGGAAGGAATCTTGGTTATACGCCGTTTACCCTCTATAGGTAGGTGGGTAGCGAGAGGCGGGGGGGAAGTAAATGAGTGTCTCTTTTGTCCTGTTAATTGGAAGGAAAGAAAAAAAGGGAAAAAGTGTCGTATGACTTCCTTCCCTTCTCTTTCGCCGACGGGATAAATGGGTCTTTGATATGCTTTCTGCTGCTCGAAGCAGTCGCGTTAGTCTTCCCTCACAATTCACTCTTTATCACTTGCCTATTTTCTAAATCTCTGAATGGAACATTGGCTTATGATCTGCTTTCTCCATGGTCTGTGTGGGATCTTAAACTTCGTGTTTTTCATCTTCGTATCCTCGCTTATAAGGACTTCGGTAATCCCAGCTTGCAAGGAATTCGCTAATCCTCGCTTACAAGGGAATTTTGTTATACATTTTTTCGCACAGTTACTGCCCCCCTTATCCACCTTTCCTCTTGCGACACAAGACCAGATTTCCTTTTTATTAAGCGTTTCCAATAATTTTCATTCCCTTTGCCTTCGTCCAATGAAGCAGCCACTGCCTTGCGTCTAGCCATGAAATAGATCAATACTATTCTGCGCTATTAACCTTGCTATTTACATCATTCAACTGCTATTTCACGCGTGTTATGGCAGTATGATCTTCCCTGTCAGGACCCGCTGCTCCAACTCTATCAAGCTTCGTATATCATACTGTTTGTCTCTCTGCAAATGGAAGAGGTGAAATATTAGTAATTTAGAAATCTGTACGTCTTTCTAATCCTATCACACTAATACCGATGAGCTGCTGTTATCTCCCACTACGATGTCTTCTCTCTGTCTGTCCTTTGTATATATCTGTAAAGCCTCGTGATGTAAGAAAATATTGATAATACCTAGACACGTGTATACACATACCACATACCCAGTCGCTATTGTCCTATCCATGTTCCCGTGCCTACACCCATTACTCTCCTCTGTACTGTCCTCTATCCATTCATTTATCCCTGGCTCTAATTTCTCGACTCCTCTTTAATAACTATTCCAAAAAAAACATTCTTCACCCGTCTTTCGCCCGTCGTTTCACGATGTGTAGGCAACCACTATATTCGTTCTTAATCTGTCGGAACATCATTTTTGCAACTAGCATCCTGATTTCACTCGTCCACCAAGTGACCCTCTTCTTCCCTTGCCTGACCACCACCACCCTAACGAGCAACGCTCCAGCTTAAGTCTTGGTCTCTGGAGACTTCAGACTGCATTCAGAGAGAGAGAGAGAGAGAGAGACGCAGACAATGGACGATGACAGACAGAAAAAGAGAGAAAGAGAATAGATTCTCTATCACTAAATATCCTTGATTTCGGCGTTTGTCAGATGGGAAACTTTTATTAGAGCCTTAAACCTTCTTTGTGTTTATTGCAGAGGCATCGAGCTCGTAGCTAAGGGAGGAAGACATGACTAGTTTGGGGAAATCGTTGTTTTAGTACACTGCCCGGATAGACAAAATGAATGAATGAATGAGCAAGACAAAATTAATGAATGAATGAGCAATAGTCAGAAGAATGAAAGAGACTATAAGAGAGAGCTCTGTTAAGAACAAAAACCTGTGATTCAACATCAGAAAGCACAAATTCACTGAACACAACAATGGTCATTCCAGAATGCATCCTGAGGGACATGTGATAATGCATTTAGAGGGACATGCAGTATACAGCTCCTCATTTAGATGTAGAGCAGATAAGCGACGTGATTATTATTTTATTAAGGGTTGATAAACAAGAGGGATCGAGGTCCCTTAGTGTTAAGAGTGACGAGCAGGGTGGGAGGTGGGAGACGAACCTCAACATTACCATGGCTGTTTATGTCTCGCCATCCATCATGGGGCTACTTGACACCGCCTCACAGACCACCGTTCACACCTCACTCATATAAACAATGTAAAGGTTTAGGGACCCACTATACTACTCTCCCCTTGCGCTACGCCTCCTGCTGGTGGTAGCGGTTGGGTGGGGTGGGCAAGAAGCCACTGTCACTTCACATCCGCCTTCTGCAGAGACTCCCTAGGGGTGTCGGGGTCTGGACCTTCGCACTGACACCAAGCCTTAGGACGTTTATAATATATCTTATAACTAATCCAGAGATCCAACAGTTGATTTTGTTCTTTACGCAGGGAATCAGGGTTGGAAACGAATCTCGAAATGTGATTTAAAAACTAAAGAGATAACATGTTCTCTCTTTTTCTCTCTCCCCCTGGCTTACGGAGTTCGTGAGTCAGTCCTTTGTTGTGCAGTGGGACTGAAAGCTCTAATCTTATAATGAACATTGAAGTTTAAGGGTGACCTGATTCCTGCGTGTCTGTATGTGGGTTGGATTTCATGGTTATCGCCTCCAGGTTGCATGGTCGGTCATGCAGAACCCTCGACAATCACGGCTAACATACAGACTTGCTGCTTTACTTTTTCCCTTTCGTCATGCGGAAAATTTGGAATTAAAACAGTTTACTCTGTAACGACAATTCGGAGATTTAAAGATCACCATGAACTCTGTATATCCTTCTTACGATCGTAAGAATCGGAAAAGAAAAAAAAAATCCTAAAGAATGTCTTTCATCCTAAAGGTTTGGATTCTTTTCTAAATATTAGATCCAGTTTCAAAAGTTTGGATCCTATTCTAAATCTTGGATCCTATTTTAAAGGTTTTGGATCCCATTTTAAAGGTTTGAATCCTATCCTAAAGGTTTAGATCCTATCGCAAAGGCTTTAGATCCCATTTAAATCATATTTTTTTTCTCCCTCGCTAACCTTCCCTAAACACGTACGTTGTCCACTGTCATAACCTTCTCCTTCCCCGGACCTCAATCTTGACACAAGCAGCGTTGAAGTGTTTGCTCCTCGGCTTCCCGACTCTCTTCACCTTTCCAAGCTTTTCAACTTAACAGCCTCTTAGATATTGCAACAAGTGAATTACACAGTTCTTGAAGATAACCTCATGAATACAACTCGGTCCGTGATTTTTTTTTTTTCAGCTCCTTGCTCTTTCACATCTCGTGGATTCGGCGGGCCTTGGTTATGACCACAACAGGTTAAAATGCTTAGATCTGCAGACCGTGAGAGTCTTGTATTTAAGTGGAATTTCACAGTTCCCCGATTCCTCTCCACTGTGCTTAGAGTGGCTTTTGCTTGGTGTCTCCGAAATCGTTCGATAACGCAGTATGACTGAACGCTAAATTAAGGCTTTCATGCGTTTTACAATCTCTTGTGAATTTGAACTTCTTTGAATATCTTGCATTTCAACAGGGACTCGTTTACAAAATTCTGGTTGTGGATTCGATTGATTGTCCACGATCATAACTGAAGTTAAATACAAATGCTACTTTATGTAGATTATGACTGTCTTTTTAAGTGCATTCGGTAGCGAAAGGATACAGCATTACGATTTAAATCTATGAATTATATCCAAGGGATAAATTAAAGCATTTAAGAATACGTAAAGTTAAATATAGCTCTTGAATCAGGTAGCGAAAGAAACTGAACTGTAATCTAAACCAGTAAATTAATACATTTAGAGCATGAATCAAAACGTGTGAAGTGAAAAAAAGAGAAAAAAAAAAGTCCGGGTCTCCCTGCTGATATTTTCTCCTTCACTTGAATGGTGTGTCTGAGAGATTGGAGGTAATATACACACGGCCATAACAATATTGTTATATGGGCCCATTCACACACACACACACACACACACATCCTCTCTCCCCTCCTCCTCAAGGGGTTGCTAAAAGGGGCTGGGGGAATAACGCTTAACATCAGAACATACAAATGAAACCCGACGGCACGTATAAGAAGAGAGCTAGCTCCCCCCCCCCTCCCCCCCTCCCTCCCCCCCTCCACCATAAAAAGATGCACAATGGAAAGCGACATGTTAAAAAGGCAGTGTCATCGTAAAGACCATTGAGGACGGGAGCGACAAAGGAGACACCCCCCCTCCAACCCGAAGCCACCCCCTAAACCCCCCCATCAAGCCCTGACGGGCAGGATTTATAAAGGCCATATTGGTATCACATCTTTTGACACCCAGCAGACGATCCTGGCCATAAAATCCCCTCATTTTATTGCCCTATTTTGACTAATGGCAAGCGAATTGATTGCGTGTGTGTGTATATATATATCTATTTTTCTCGGTCTGTAAAGTGACTTTACGGAAGAGCAGGAATTGGGCTCTTTCTGCGTAGCGAAGAGTTTGGAGAGCGAAGAACGAAATGTTGAAAAAAAAAAAAAGAAAAAATGTACTCCCTGATGTGCTAGGCGGGACACAGACGACAATGACAAGGGCGCGACGGGTGTTCCTTTCAAGTGGTCTTTATTGAGTAGTGATGTCCGGCCAACCACTCCACTCCGCCTCCTCCCTGTGGTTGCTAGTGGCCACTTTTGCCCACTGTTTATTTACACGTCAGTCCCCAGAGCAAAATGATTTTCTCTCCGGCTCAGTAGGGATACAGTATTGCGTAGACCTCTTGGTCTCTATAAGAGTTTTCCACGGTTAGTGTTTTGGAAGCGAGAGGCATCGAACTCGTGGCGCGGGGACACCAAAAGAGCATCGATTCTCCCTCCCTCCTTTCCTGGAGATGGCTAGTTTAGGGGGTGGACGTGATGGCACTTTCTTTATGAGGCGTATTAAAGTATACAATAGAACCTACTCTTTTTCTTTTTTTGTACTTCTGTCTCTATAAAAACTTGCGAAGTAAAGCATGCCTTTTATATATATATATATATATATATATATTTCTACATTTATAAAGAATACTACATTATGGTATGCTCTTCTTTTCTGGTTCTGTTTTCATTAAAGAATGAGATTGATAGACAAATTGTCTATCTATCCTCAATTTCCTCTCGGTAATAATATATTAACGAGTTTTACGTTCACTTGACAAAGTTGACACCGTTGACGCATGATAAATACCTCGTATACTCGGTAAACGATAAACGAACTCTTTTTATACTCGGTTTATCTAGGAGAACACCTTGTAAACTCTCTAGATTCTAGACGAACTCGCTTTATACTCGGTAAACTAGACTAACTTCATGTATACCGAGTAAACTCCTGGACGAACTCCTTGTATACTCTTTAAACTCGAGACGAAGTCCGTGGTGAACCCTGGAGACTCGTTGTACAATCGGTTCGCTTTTAGACGAGAACAAATAGTTAACTCGTCAGACTCTACACTCGGAAGTCGTGTGGACGACGACAGAGATGTACCGCACGTTTATAATCATAACTGCTGACGTATTTACGGCCAGTTAATTAATAAAGAAATGGTAATTTACCGCGACTTGTCCCGGATGTTAGGGCCATTTGCTATGCAAATTACCCCGACAGAACGACACAATCCTCGCATTCTCGGCCGCAAAGAGATATCGGTTTTAGATTAGACTTCTCCACTTCACCCGATGTCTGTCGGAGTTATTGTTTGATGGAAGCCGAAGGACAAGATCCTGAGCGATGCGACGACGCTATTCCAATTTCCTGGGCAGGTGTGGGAGTTTAATGAGGTCCTCGAGGCTAATGACGTAGGACAACTTGTCTCCCCGCGTTCCGTCCTGCTAACTGGTTGGTAGTTAGTCTCTGCTCTTCATCTCTCGAGCTCCGTGAAAGCTATGTTACTGTCTCTTCATCCTCGATAGGCTCGTTGCTATCTCTCTAACTTCACACAACCTACGCTTATCTCTTCCCCCTTGACCTTATTCGCCCCACTGCTACATCTCTCTCTCTCTTCCCAACCTACTCGACTGGCGTAATCTCCCCAGTCCCTTATTACCTACGCTGCCTGTCTCCCCAACCTCACAAAACCCACTCTATTTCACAAATGTCAAATAATATCTCGTGCCTTCTGTCCAGCTCCTTAGAACTCGAGCTTTCTCTCCAACCCCACAGTTATCAATCGCTCTCACCCCAGTGCTATACAGTAACCTTCCTCGTCTCCCCAACATCGCACACTAACTTCCACCATCTCCCCAAAACCAGGCAACCTCTCTCCAACACCTTGCGCTACCCTTTACCTCTTGACAATCGCCATGTATAATCCGCCTCATCTATTCAGTACCATCACAACCCTAAAACAACACCGGACACAACATCACACTACCCCGTCTCAGTAATTCAATATTTCACAACCCTCAGCCGTCCCATCATCCCAATCACAAGCTGCCGGACATTCCATCAGCAGTGCCCCCTTCACAACCAGTCTACAACACTTATCATTTCATGATCCCAATTCACCAGCTGCGAAACACCCTATCACAACCATTCTACAACCATTCTGCATCACCCTTCACAACCACCGAGAGAAAGGACGACTGTTACCGCTATACCCGTTGGGTACTAAGCGTAAGGCGCTAGAAGGGCTGTTCTCGACTACTGACGGGGTTTAAAGCGCTGGGTCTTTCTTCCCTATCAGCGTTACGACTCTGGGACTTGGTTATGGGCTGAGGGGACGAACAGCAACTTGTACTGTCTTGCATGACTGATGCAGAAGGCGGGTCTCTTTCTCCCTTGTTTATGCAAGTCTCCTGTGGTGATCGGGTCATTGTGAGTCCCAAGTGGGAAGTGATGACTGGGTACACACACACACACACACACACACACACATACACACGCACACACTCTCAATCACATTCATTCACACACAAATACAGAATGATTGAGGACGTGTTTAACGCAGACAGCATACATGAATTTAAGAGGTAGTATGATAGTAGAGATGGGACCCAACGAGTGTAAAACTCCCTCTCTCCGTACAGTTATTACAGGAAATTACTAATAAGTAGTTTCAATTGCATATGCATATGCAAGGACTCAGGACTCGCACACAGACACAGAGACAAACAGATCCACCTCGACTCGCTAGGAATTGTCATGATCCAGACCTCAATTGCAAGCAGACGCGAGATAATACGTCCCTTTTCTAGGTATTTTTCCTCTACGCTTGGACTCTGTTGTTTTGATTTTCCATTATCTCCTTAAACAGCTTTTTTTTTCACCATTTGTCATCGGGTCTTGGTTCAACGCGGGTAGGAGAGAGTGAGAGAGAGAGGGGGGGGGGGAGATTGTGTCATACGCCAGCTGGTGCCCTGAATTTTAAAGTCCACATCCTCCTGTCAGAGCGGAATCTGGTGTGTTGTGTTTTTTTAAGTCTCTTTTGTGTGACTCGAGTCTTCCGTTCCTTCTCCTTTCCCATCATTATCTCCAGGTCGTGTTATCGCCATCTGAATCTCCTCAAGTTATCATCATGCTGTTCCCTCTCGTCACCAGCGGTCTACTCGGGGCATCCGAAGATATATTGATGAAGCGGTTTACCCAAAAAATGTGTTGAGGGACTTTTTTATTTTTTATTTTGGCTCTTAACGAATGAACGATCGTTTGGGAAACACGGCTGAACCTTTTCGAGAACACCCGAGGCTCGGAGACATAAAGGGGGAGTCATGACGAAGCGACAATTTTATTGATTATCAAACGATATCAAGTCAATATTGAACGTATGAGAGGGTATTTTTTTCCCTCAAGGTTTCGATGCCTTTCAGAAGTCTTGGGATAAGAAGTCGTCGTCGAGTCACAGATAAAGTAGTTTTTGAATTTAAATAAAACCTGAAAAAGAAAAAACTTGGTCACGGAATTTTTTGGATGTGGGTGTGCACTCGTGTGCCTGTCGTTCGCTATTCAAAAATTTGTCATATGTTTGCGTACATCAGAAGACGATGAGTCGAACTCAACAGCCACTGAACTAAAGTTATGGGGAAAATGTCTCGTGGAACTTGAAAGTGTCAAAGGGTGTCAAAGGAAGTCGTCTCCTCCTTCCCATCCTTCTTCAACCCCCTTTCCCCCTTTCCCTTCCCATTCCCCTTCCTTTCCTCCATGACACACACACACACACACACTCACGCGTGATCGTGTCTAGATAACATCACCCAATTTTCACGCATTCAGGCGAAGACCTGCTTTGTTTTGGGGCCCTGCAAATCATTCTTGTTTGTCCGGTCGGAAGGCAAAAGGCGTCCGTCCGGGCGCGCACCTGACGGAGGTGGGGGTTCCTCCGGGGGCTGTTGCCCACCCCTCAGCCTTGAAGGGTGGTGGGTTTGAGAGGTTTTCACAAAGGCGAGGGAAGGGTTGGTTTCGAGGTGGGTGTATATACCTAGTTCTTCAGGTCAAGGCCGTGCTGGGATTCGTGAGGACCTTGAAGGCTGTGGTTTTTGATGAAGGATGGAGGAGGAGGAGGAGGAGGAGTCTTCGAGTCAAAGACATGATTGGATTTACGTCTTCGTAATAGTCTTAAAACAAGATTTTAGGAGATATTTTAAGAGTTGTTGGGAAAGTGACCCGTTTTTGCCTTCGAGGGGAAATAAGACCCCAAGTTGTGTTTTTTTAAAGATGTACCAAAGAGATTTCGGATCCTCCAAGTGGTAAAATTCAGATATAGATCTGTTGCCTGTCCACCACCACCACTACCACCTCTCTCTCTCTCTCTCTCTCTCTGTCTCTCTCTCTCTCAAACTCTCACCACCTCTCACACTGCCGTTGTCACTCTCACCCGTTTTGGTCTGCTTAGTGTCTCTTTGACCCTGAATTGCCCTGATTACTGTGAAGAGCAACTGTGACTGACTTAGCCTATGATTCGTAATTTTATTTTCCGTGGCTTCACTCTTAAATGTCTTTATTAGTAACGTAATAATATCCATGATTGATAACTGAATTTCCACATTGGTAACTCAATTTTCATGAGAACTATTCTTTTTCTATATTAGTATATCATTGCTAATGAGTAAATACTTTACTGACTGCTTTATTCTCACGATTGATAATTATGATGCCTTTTTTTTTGGGGGGGGGGTCACTTGATGACAGCATCCTTTATTGGTGTCATTTGGTGACAACTGGACACAGGTCGTTAGCAGTGACTGTTTCATTGGTATTTCGTACTGTTGATTAAGATGGTTTGTTTAAGTATAAGTTTGAGTGCTTACTGGATTATAGATTTGTGTTTGTGTGTGTGTGTGTGTGTGTGTCTCGTCCTTCGCTTTTCTTCGTATGGATAGACTGTCATATATAAACATATACACAGATATGCACATGTATAAACAAACACAACCCACACTCGTAGACAACAACACACACACACACACACACACACACACACACACACACGCATTCCTTTTACATTCATTAAGGCATACAGACGTTCCTCTTCTCCTGTATGTTGTATTAAAAGTTAATCAATAACTCTGAAGACACACAATTGACAGGAATAATTGAGTAAGTTCTCAGGCTAGTCAAAGGGTCCACGACTCTCAAAATAATGAATAAATGCCATGAATACATCAATGAATAAAGCATGGTGAAGGCAAAAAATAAAACCTTCATTTACGTCCTTTGAATACAAGGAAGAAATAGATTGATGGAAACGCAAGTGGCGATCCAACTAAGAATCATGACTCCATATAATCTTTTTTCTTAACATTTTTATTCACATTTCTGTTTTTTTTTTTCAGCTCTCCTCCTTCTTCGTTCACGTGCAGATGACGTGTGAGGCCTGGCCTGGGACACGTCCGTCGAGGCTAACAAGCAGTTTAATCATGTCGTTGGCGGACCTCCCTAAACCTCGAGTCACGATTGGTCTCTCTCCCCCCTCCCTGGCTGGCTGGTGATGATGACACAGAGGCTTCAGTGGACAGGAGGTGAGCTGTTTCCTGCGTGTCATTTTCTGCTAAGTCTTTTTCTTTTATATTCTTCTGATCTGCATAAGTCCCCTTCGCGTCATGTGGTGGTGGCGATGATGATGATGAGTAGGAGTACCCTATGGCAGCTTTGTGGAATGGGGTCCGTTCCTGTTTCTGGATGAGTTAAAAGTAAACAATGATAATAGTGAATGTTAGTAACAGTACACGATAGTAATTGTGAATGTTAGTAACAGGAATAGGACTAATAGTAAAAGTACTGCTGGTAATAGTAATAGCAGACGTCATGCTTGAAAATGGTCATGGGAAAAGCAGTTTGCATGATCACTGTTTATTGCACTGCTTCCTCTACCCATCCAACCAGTGATGAGGAAGTGATACAGTGCGAGATACAGTTAGAGACTGGTCTCGTGACGTTAGATTTATCTCGTCCGCATCTCTCAAAGGCCTGGGTGATGCCTATAGCTAGCTAGCTAACTAGCTAGCTAGCTGGCCGGCCCTCGGCCCTCCCCTCAGCGCTGTCGTAAATAGTAGCCCTGCCCACCCCCCCTCCTCCCCCGATCCTGCTCTCGTCTCTCCTTTGCATGAATATCGGGTCCCCTAGGACACCCCTCCTCCCCTTTAAAAAAAAGGAATCCCCGATAAGGGATCCATGACAGCCCCCTAGACGCTGTTGTTGCCCGGCTCTCTCTCTCTCTCTCTCTCTCTCTCTCTCTCTCTCTCTCTCTCTCTCTCTCCCTCTCCCTCC
>JAYMFT010047931.1:0-15356 GCA_038088735.1 Panulirus argus
AAGCCTTAGATATGTCAAGGGCAACTATATATGACTCCCCAAAATCTTTCAGGGATGATGACCAAACATTAGTAAGACAGGAAAGAATATCAAATTGATATCAGCAATGAGAATGTACAAGTGATGTCATCTCACAAATTCCGCGTTATTCAGCAACATCTACCTTACTTACATCCACCCAGGAGGAATTATTATCCCATTCTCACGTGTGTTGGAGTTTGCTTGGCTGTAGACTCACACTCTTTAAATATGCGGGGAGCGATCTGCATACTGAGGCAATTTAGTGCGAGGAAAGTACGTCCTTGTCAGCGAAGGCTCAAATGTTCTGTGGTAATTAGAACAAATTCATCGTCTTATAATGAGGGACTTTCGCCTATACGTGACTTGACAGTTGTTCATATTCCTGACACGAACCATGAGTCACCAAGAAGAGGTAGTGTCACGGGGAGGTATAACCACAGGAACTCCGGTGAGGAAACTGCGGTAGTGATCACTCCCTACTTCAGCGGCCCCAGGTACTGGGTGGCTTTGTACATGGGAAGGACAGTTGACAGTTTGTAACATATTCAGCTGCAAGGAAGCTATAGCGTCCTAAGTTCCTAATTTATTAGTTTCCAAAAGACTAACTGAGAAGGAGCACCTTGCAAATATTGACAATACAAGAAGGTATACTGCCATGGAAATTTTACAGTAAATTGTGAATTGGAATGTTATCTTGTTTTTTGAGCTGACACAGGCCTATCCTAGGGAGAAGGCTCAAATCTGAAAAGAAAGTGGTCTTAAAAAGTTGATAAAAGCTTTGAATTTGCCTTTTTTTCCTTCTGATGTCATAAATATTTGTGTAATCCTGATTTAAAGTTATTTGTAGCCCTCATATTGATAACATCTGATGCTAGTTTATTCCAAGTGTTCTACAGCTCTATAACAAAAACTATTTTTTCCCACGTTGTTATACATCTAGTTCCATTTATCTCCATTATTCATTTCTGGGAGTTGAATATCTATATGGTGTGAGGAGATTTATGTATCATTTTATGGAAATGATTTATGCCGAAGTTGAGAGAAAATTTCCTCTGTTGGTATCCTATCGAGCTGTGGTTATCTGTCTGGTTACTATACGTTAAGGTTTATACAGTGTGTGTAGATGTTTGTGTAGCCTCCGTCGCTTACGTAAACACACGTCATTCTATCAAAAATAGTCTTTTGTTATTTTAGGATAATGAATCACGTAGATGTATGTGTGGTATGCATGTGTGTATGTAGTGTATGAATGTTGTGTGTGTGTGTGTGTGTGTGTGTGTGTGTGTGTGTGTGTGTGTGTGTGTCCTCTCGCATGCACTTAACAGGAAGCATTTGGTATACTCCACTGTGGAGAGACGTCATTACGGGCAGTAGTCACGGTACGGGCGCATGACACCTGCCGCCCGAGGGTGCTCCTCCTGTGCCCTCTCCTCAATCCAGACCCGAGCCTCGTGCCGAGATTATCACCTTGTCAATGTCAGGACTACTGAAGGGGCATTCCCCCGCCAGACCATGTATTCACCCTGACCTGTACTGCATATTCCGTGCACGCCTTTCACCCTCCTGCATGTTCAGGCCCCGATCGCTGAAAATCTTTTTCACTCCATCCTTCCGCCTCTAATTTGGAAGACTATGAGTTGAATTGTGAAAATGAGAGAAAAATGCTATAAGATACCGAGTGATTATTCTACTCTGTGTAACATTTCCTCTGACACCATTGTTTCACTAGTGGTCGTTGGTTGCTATGTTTGACCACACGTCCTCTGGCGGCTTGGTATGTACCTGCCAACACCGCCCCCTCCCATCGGTCGCCAGGGCTTGGGTCCAGCCGACCATAATGTGTGGCGCTGTTTCATCCGTATTACTGTGTCGCCTCCCCGCCCGGCCGTGTGTGTGTGCTTAACCACCATCCAACAATCAGACCTTCCATGCACGCCGCCCCCACAAAAAAAAATCTATTTCATATATAGATATAGATAGATAGGTAGATAGGTAGACAGATGAACTGTTAACACAATACGCCAACAATCGAACACCAGTCCATGTGTGTGTGTGTGTGTGGGGGGGGGGGGTTACAGCAAGCGCCTCCCAGCAGCCGGCCACACACACCGGGTGTTAACATCAGGGCACACTCCCCCACACTGACCCCTACTAGCCAAACCTCCCCTCCAAATCCGTTCCAGGTGGCCCAGGTGGCAAGGACAGGAACTACTCAGTGGCGGGTGGTGGCCGCGTCAGGATCCATGGGATGAGTAGGTGTTCCATCCCCGACCCCATCGAAGGGAGACCTTTGTGCAAGTTCAGAATGTGCCATTGTGTGGGTCAGGCACCCATAGAGTTCCGTCGATGTCTGCAAATCTCCGGTGACTGCAAAGCTCTAAAGACGTCTAAGAGGCTCCAGTGATGTCGGATGAGCTTAATGAAGTTCGTAAAGCTCCCTTGATTTCACGAGTAGCCATTATCCTGCTCTTACCGAAGACAACCGTCGCAAGTTACGTGAGGATCGTACCGTCGCGCCCGAGGGTCGTGTCGTGGTCAAGGTTCTCGCCATCATGCTGAAGGGGTTTTACTGTCATGCTTAAGGGTCTTTCAGTCATGCTCAAGGGCTCGCTCTGTTGTGCCCAAGGATCGTGCTGTCATGCTCAAGGGGTCGTACCCTTATGTTCAATGGGTTGATGCTTGTGGGAGAAGCGCTCGGAGGAAGAGAGAGACGTCTGGAATTAGTGTTGATGCCGCCAGCAACAGCTTCTGGCAGCAGTGCCAACAGTGCTGTGCTCACTGTAGACCTCTAGTTGTGGTACTACACTGTTGCCTTTACTGTTGTTTCCCATCACTGTCGCCCTACCACCACCGCAGCGCCGATGTGGGAAAAAAATACCTTCAACCACACGCTATAATATCTTGTAATCTCTTCCACCCAGCTATATTCCATTACTTCCTATGGGAAAGCTACCTTTCAGGCTAAGGTGTACAAGACTCACTCTTGGGAACTACCTTAGAGTTAGATCCTATTCCTCTTGCTACTTTCCTTATAGTGTCTTGTATCATAATGTCTGTCACCAGGTCTGCCTCCCTTACTTTGAACATTTCATTTTATTTTTGTCACGGTTAATTGGCATGTTCCGAGCCGGAGACGCTTGCTGTTGTTCCCCATTAGTAAAACTATCGAAACAGACTTTGCTATAATTAAAAGTATCTAAACAAACGTTTAGTTGCCATAAATAAAGGTATAAAGGTATCTACACAAACGCTGGCCTAAGCAAGGTATCTAAGCGAACGTTGCCATAAGCAATAGTATAAAAACATACGTTACCACAAGCAATAGTATATAGATAAACGCTACCACTTGCTATAGTACATAAACAAGCGTTACCAAAAGCAAAAGTATATAAACAAACGTTACTATCAGCAAAAGTATATAAACAAACGTTACTATCAGCAAAAGTATATAGACATACGTTACCTTTTGCTAAAGTATCCAAACAAACGTTGCCATAAAGCAGAAGCATCTCAATGAACGTTGTCACAAGTGAACGTAAATAAACCTTCCATTGGCATCTTGATAGCTGGTTGGTGATGTTGGGAGAGCTGATCATCCCGGGAGTATGATGGAGGTTGAACATAGGTGACACAAGGCCCTCCAGGCAAGGCACTCTGGCCCTTGTGGCTCCCTGCATTTAGGTCGCTGACCCAGAGGATTAAATCTAATGCCAGAGCGTTTTGACCCCTGTGTCTCAGGCGACCGCAGATAATCTCTTGTGTATGGCGTGTTGCAGGGTGACGTGGATTTTGCTGTCGTTTGTGTTGCTGTGTGTGTGTTGCTGTGTGTGTGTGTGTGTGTGTGTGTGTGTGTGTGTGTGTGTGTGTGTGTGTGTGTGTGTGTGTGTTAGCCATGGTAGACACCGGAAGGGCCGAGTGGCCAAACCTCGATCCGAGGTGTTACCAGACCGGCCGTCACAGTTATAAGGAACGCGAGATAACCAGAGATAAAGAGCGGCTCTAACAGGAGTGGCTCTGATTACACCACATCACCTTTCTTAATTGATGCCAGCAGGAGGTGGGGCCCACAGTGGGTGTTAGTAAGAGGTGGGGCCCACAGTGGGTGTTAGTAAGAGGTGGGGCCCACAGTGGGTGTCTGTAGGATATGGGGCCCACAGTGGGTGTCAACAGGAGTTTACGGTGGGGTCAGCAACAGGTGGAGCCAGGCGGCATGGCTAATAAGAGGTGGAACCCACGATGGAGGCAGTAGGGGTAGCCGGCAGTTAGAGCCCACGGCGGGGGCAGTATGCAAAACCCACGTTGGGGGCAGCAGCTGGAGCCCACGGTGTAGCTGTCGGCCGAGCAAGCACTCAAAGTTCGGGGTAAAGCTTTGACTTGGCCTTTGTGTCACCTGTAACTTAAAGATCACTTTCCTTGGTGGAGGAACTAATTAGGTTATTTGGGTAGCCCTTGGCATTTCTCTAACAGATCCTGATATCCATCAGGATCCTTTCTTTGCTCTCGAGTGTAAAAGTTCAAATGCAGTTTCACTTTCATCTTTTTTTTTTTTCACACACTCATACAAAGCTTTATCTCTCTGTCAGTCGAACTCGATGTTCCCGACAGCCTTTAGTGAAGGACTGTACATTATTTCCAGGAAGCTGGCCGTTTACGCTAACTGGAAATGAATAGCTTCCACAAGTTCGTGAGATCTGGCAATATGGATTCTTCGAAGTGATATTTCTTGTTGGTTTTGGAGTCATCGGCTCCACTGATGGTGGTCCACTCGCGTCTCTGGGAGTCGGAGACCGTCATTCTGTGGCCAGTTGTACGATGGTCTCCAAAGCTCTTCATGATCCTTCACGAAGATGTACGATAACCTCCGTGATCCTCCGACTTCCCTTGTATACGATACCCTCCACGATCCTTCACCTTCTCTTCACTAATCCTACAGTGTCCTATACTGATCCTCCAACATCCTTTCACTAGATATACGATGACGTTGTAATCCTCCGCCATCCTTTTACCAGATGTACGATGTCCTTCGTGATCCTCCACCATCCTTTCACCAGATGTACGATAACCTTTAGAATCCCGATGGGTTGCCTAGAGTTGTACTCAACCGACAAAAAATAAAAAGAATGGAAATATGTTACTGTTTTCGAGGTTTCCTTTAATGTTGCTCTGCAGATCACTGTGATGCTGCAGTTTAATGTACTTTTAAATGGAACGTGTGGAAAGTAATAAGAACTTAAACAAATATGATTTCCAAATGAGAATGTAATGCTGGATTTATTTTTTCTACACCGGAATGGTTGGAAGTGGAGGTGCTTATTAGATGCAGTTGTTGTATAAAGTGGTCTCTCTCTGTCTCTCTCTCTCTGTCTCTCTCTCTCTGTCTCTCTCTCTCTCTCTCTCTCTCTCTCTCTCTCTCTCTCTCTCTCTCTCTCTCTCGGTATAAGGTGGCTGGCAGTGACTGTCAAATTCTCCTCCCTGGGACTACCGTCTTTTCCTTTTTCTGTCTCACATACACATGGGCTGCTGGCATTCGGTCCACGAAAGCACGATCTCCGCCTCACCAATAGCCTCCAACAGCACATAGCTCATAACGACATATCTTTTCTTAACTGGATGTTTCTGTGGTGAGCGCCACGCGATAACCCTGCCCTTTGACGAGATCTAGTCGTAAGGCCTCGTAAGTACTGGGGGAGTATTCTCTCCATCTTACCAAAAGTATACAGAGGCTCCTCAGGCAGGTATTTACACATGTGCCAAATTCCTAAAGTTTTAGGAATCACTGCTGGATGGCTTTTGATATGAATCATTACGTGAAATACGTCACTAGAGACAGTAGCAAATGGCAGGCTTGTCTATAGGCTTCAAAAGAACCCAGGCAATAACCTTCCTTGCTGGACACTGACAAAGACGACTACTGATATGTTTTCCAACAAGGAGCTGTTGCTCGTGCTGTTCATCACTCGCTAATCTCTTGCAGTAGTATGCGAGGTCCACAGCTGAGCCAGGAGTGTGTTGTCTCTAAGTGCTGACTGCCCGTTGACATTTGTGGACCCCAGGAACACATCGCCGGACAGATCCGCCCTGACGGAGTCTGTGGGAAGCTGTCAGAACCACTACGCATGGTTGTGCTCCTCTTTGATATTAACGTCGTATGTGTTCATTTCTGCTCTGGGGATTGTCGGCTCTGTCCACCGAGCGTGCAGTGAGTCTCTGCACATTATGTAGGTTGCTTAGAACGCTAGACGTACCAGACAACAGTGCCGGTGCCAGGCACTCAGGGCGTGGGCAAACCCGAGCTCTGTAAAGCGTCATGTGACCTCCTTGCGTCCAGATAAAGGTGCCAGGCTCGTCTCAAGGCCACAGGGGCTCTTGCCATATGATTACCTGCTCTTTGCAGAAGGCCACTCCTAATGTGGACATGTATATGAGAGGATGCTAATGGTCTTTCGAAGCTTTACTTTTGTCTTGCACAACGCTGCCAGAGTTCGGGGAGGTCCCTGCATGCAAGCTGTGGTTCCCTCATTCGTTCTTTTCCTGCTGGTCTACTGGCACAGGTGGCACTGGTGGTCCTCGTCCCTATACACGTGACAGCTCTGTGCCCCGCCACCTCCATCGTCCTGCTTTTAAGTTGCGAAAAAAAAAAAATAAACCTTCCGTACGTCCCTCAGTTTACAGAACTAACCGCCCTAAAACTGCCGATGTACTCGTATGACGTTTTAATATTTTTTTCTTTTTTACATAACCGGCGAAGTAGTGCAGGTGGCGTGGTGTAATGTGAGTTGGTTGCAACAGCTTGCATGATGGTGTGGCCTACAGCGTATAAGGCGGTGTTCAAGGTCTGCAAGTGGTCAGCAGAGCCTGGCCCCAGGCGCCCGCCTCTCCCCAACAGCCAGGATGAAGCCACACAGTCTGGCCTGATCACCTCCTGCAGATCGCCAGGCTCGTGCTAAATGCTTCACGGTGATGAATTCCTTTCCTCAAAATTTTGGTTATTTACGTGATGCGTTCTGTGCAGAAACTTTCATGTATCTAGCACACATGGCCTTGATGGCCACACGTTCCTAGCACACATGGCCTTGATGTCCACACGTTCCTAGCACACATGGCCTTGATGTCCACTCGTACCTAGCACGCACAGCCTTGATCTCCACACATCCCTAGCACACACGACCTTGAAGTCCACTCGTACTTAGCACACATGGCCTTGGCGTCCAGAGTCCGGTGTATGAACACCAAATTATGATGAACATCGGCTTGCTAAATTTCAGGTATTTCCCAAAATGTTCGCATTAATTTCAAAACAGATTTCTTGGGTTTGGGGGATTTTCCCCTTATTTCTAGCCGCCGTAGTCATTCGCACGCGAATGCATATCGTGTTTCCACGGTGATCTTATCTGTGCATTGTTTCAGCGTGGATGAGGTCCTCAGGTGATCGAAAAATTAAGGTACGATTAACTCGATTTGTAAAGCCCCTCCCGGCAACCACGCCCTCTCATGGCAGCCACGCCCTCTCGTGGCAGTCCACAGGCCCAGCATTATTACGTAAACGTCGTAACCTAAATAGTTTTAACGCCGAGTCGAGGGAGGACAGAACCTACGAGCGGTCACGTGCAAGTTGAGCAAGGTAATGATGCCTTAAGTCGAGTTAACGTCGGGAGCTTCATGCAAGAGATGATAGATGAATGGAAAGAGGGACCCCTCTCCCAGCAGAACCAAGAGGACTTTTCCATCATGCCGCAGCGGCAAGCAGCAGCAGCAGCAGTGTGGTCCCAGACGCAGTTGTAAGGGTAGAGAGAGAGAGACACCCCAGCTTCCACGGGAGACACAAGGTGTATCGTCAGGCAAGATACTGGGAGGTTACCACGCGCCACACCCTACTTCTCCTGCTCACTGCTCTGTAGCCAACGCCAGATCTTCAGGGCTTTACGTAAGACAAATAAGCACATTAGATTATTTTTCCTTCTCCTCTCCTTTCTTCTCTGTCTCATTAGGGCTTTTTTTTATATCTTATTTTAGGCCTGGCCTGGAGTCCTCGACATGTAAAGATAATCTCGCCCAAATCCTTGGTCGACTAATGAAAGGCGTTGGTTGACGACTGGAGCAGAAAGGAGGTGTGGTGTCTGAGGTGGCCAGTTCATGGGCTTTTTGTGGGGGCCGAAGTGTGGCGGGTGTGGGTGTTGCAACACCACTGCCAGTCGCTGGTGCTGTGTCTTGATGATACACCCACACGGACAGACAGGCTGGAAATGTGGAGGATGTTGAGGATGTTAGCTCTGTGCACACACACACACACACACACACACACACACACACACACACACACACACACACACACACGTACACTGGGGCCCACGAGTGTAGAACTTCCTCTCCATACTGTACAAACAGTCAGAGACACACACACATTCGTTATCAGTGACTCACAGCCTCGGTAAAACTTGAGTTATAAACTTCGGTATTTACAAACCACCTTGAAATATCTCCCTGCATGTCGCTTCACTTTGGGCATACCGTCGAAGCTGTTGTTGACACTGGAGACATACGTCTTGTTAATCGACCCTGTCTGCTTACATCCTGCTGGTCGACAATACAGGTATAAATCTTACAAGTCGACACTGTAGACACATCTTGCACCTCGCTGGTCGACACTGCACTCATACGTTTTCGTGATCGAAATAGAAACGGAAAATGTATTTTTGTATATTCTTAGTTCTACATATGTAGTCTTTCCACAGTCCTCGATGTTACATCAGTGCATTATGTCAACTCCCAAAACAAAGCTATTATTACAGTGAGGCGCCCTACCTCATAAGATCGTAAGGCTTCCTCCTCATTTACGGGATGATGAGAGATCCACCTCATATCATAAGGTCATGAGGTGCCCTGCCTCATATTACAGAATCATGAGGCGCATTCCTAATATAACAGGATCATGAGTCACCCTCCTCATATCACAGGGTCATGAGGCGCTCTCCTCATATTACAGGATTATGAGGAACCCACCTCATACTACAGGATCATGAGAAATCCGCCTCATGTAATAGGGTCATGTGGTGCCCACCTCATATTATTCTATATTGCTTGAGTTTAGGTTAAGATCTTTGAAACTGTATTTTGTAATATGTTACAACACTGTAGCGAGGGGCCCAAGGTGAGGTGTTACAGAAAGACTGTATTTATGAAGCAAATGTGTCGTTGCCAAACTCATCCTTGTGGATTAACTGGTGTCTTTACAAAGTACGATGTATTAAAAGAAAACATGTTCCTTTTCTTCCACCAAGTGGTTCAAATGCACACTGAATTTTCAGTTCGGAACCGTATTGGAGGCAGGGTCTCGCGCATGCTCTCAATACACAGGAAAACGGCATTCTGCCATATATCTTAGTTGTATTATGACTCGAGAAGCATAAATTTGTGTATTTACAACGAGACGAAAAGAGGACGAGATTGGTGACCAACTGACCCATGGAATATATGTATAGCGTGGCGGGTGCCATCGCTGGCTTGGACACCTGCTTTGTGTGTGAGGGAGGCACCAGGGCCTCCCCGCCATAACGTGTGGGGCAGGAATCAGGACCCGCCTGCCGAACATGTGAGGCAGGCACCAGGACCTGCATGTCTCACTGGGTGAGGCAGGCCTCAGAACCAGGAAGCAGGCAGGACTCATCTTATATTTGCCAGCCGACAGTTCGCCTCTTTCACAGGTCTTTTGATGTGGGGCTCTAGCAAGTAATATGTACAGTATTTTGATAAGTATAGCCATTAGAAAGGTAAGAGTAATTAAGCATCTGATATATATTTTTTTCTTTGTGTTGGCAGGTGAGCGTTTCCTGCTGATGGTGTGACGGTTCAGGTAAGGCTCTGACACAGCTCACTGTGGTAAGTAAACTTTACACTCTCACGTTTTGTTCCCCGGAAGACAAGACCCCACAGTTAACTTGGGATGATGGAGAAACGACAGGAGGAACAAGCCTCAAGCGACCCTAGTGTTTAACCTGTTGCAAATACGCCTAAGTCTGCTGTGGACATGAACCTGCAGGTGAAGGTGGGGACACCGACTAAGTGTCCTCTGAAGGCAGGAGGGAACACCCTCTTCCTCCAGCTTAGCAGTTCCACCTGCAGAAGCAGCAGCAGAAAGGTAGGGCACCGTAGGTGGTCAGCCTAGCCCGCCGTCAGGCACCTGTCTTCCCCAACAATAAGCGAAAGGACGTCGGCTTATCCACGAGTCCCTTAGAGAAGCTACACTCTGACCTTCTCACGACCCAGTTACTAGGGCCTCAGGCCAGGTTGTAGCCTTACCTTCATTACTACCGGGTTAATGTGTAGTGCTATCCTTTTATGTTGTCTCTATCTGGCACTAACCTTGGCTTACCTTCACTGCCCGTCCAAACTAGCTGCAAACATATCATTATTTGGATACGTTCGCTGAAGTAATCACCCTTGACTCCTCAGGGTATACGGAGAGGGCACTGTTATGGTGTGTGTGTGTGTGTGTGTTTGGTGATTACTATTTGTGATTACCATTTGTGTGTTGCGGGGAGAGTGTTGTACACTTGTGCTGCCCCGTCTTCTTAGCCTTGTATATATATACTTTATCTTTACCCCCAGTTATGTATGGGCATAGGCACACACAACCTGGCGTATGCCAGGTACCCATTCCTTCGACCAGCCCTTAGGGCAAGATGAACAGCTGGGTGGACTGTGGACCGGCTGCCACGACCAGAATTCAAACTTATGCGGGTTTGATCCCAGGCGGCCCGTGCATGCGGGACAGTTAGTAACGCTGACTGCTACACCACGGAGGTCCGTGTGTGTGTGTGTGTGTGTGTGTACAGATATCTGTCAGTCGAATATCTGCCCACTTGGTATGCAAACTGCATGAAATATGAACGTATATGGGATATGCAAGGATAATGTACCACATCATCACCCTCAAGGAAAACATTGATAATGTTAAAAGGATTCCTCTGACCAATCCTCTCTCTAAATTCATCATATCAGAAAATATAGTAAAACTGCACTATAACAAAACGTATACTGAACAGTATATATTCAAAGTAAGATATATGATTAAGAAAACGATCGTTGGAAAAGCATTAAAACTGATGCATTTACATTATGAAGTTGGCCCCGGATATTTCCCTGGATCTGCGATTAAATTTCCCCGGGAAATGAATTGTCAGTCTTCACCCCGGGAGCACCGTGACCTGGGACCCCTGGATCCCGGTATCTGCCACCAGCTGCTCTGAAAAACACTGTCGTAATATCTGCGGAGGCTGAAGGTCCTATGTGGTCATTACTGAGTGTTATAATAGGAATTGTTTCTTCAACAGACAGTCCTTATTTCCATATTCGTCGCCTGAAGTTGACATTCCTTTCAGACAAAGACATGCAGGCTTTTGTTAAGCAACGTCTTTAGAGAAACAGCGAAGATAAGTGCTTTGCTGCATTTATCCCAGATGTATTAGCTGATGGCGTTCTTCGTTCTCTCTCTCTCTCTCTCTCTCTCTCTCTCTCTCTCTCTCTCTCTCTCTCTCTCTCTCTTTCTCTCTGAGGTAATGGAGCAGACAGAATCGCCGGGCTTCTCCATGACTTGCATCGCCTCTAGACATTTCACCCACACAGTGAGGGCAGTGAGGACATGACAGATATATTCTCTTCTATAAATAGAACGCACCTTTGTGCTCACACGCGCACACTCACACATATACACTCGCAAGTAGTGAGGATAGGAAACAGCGAGAGTAAGGCCTCGATATAGGTATTATCTACCAGGATATATATGCTGCAGGAATGTGTGTGTGTGTGTGAAGACCTTGGGAACTGGCATTGTAACAAATCTGTCGCCAAAGTCCTGTCGTAAAAGTTAAAGGAGACAGACAGCAGCCTGTCTTCTGACAGATGTTAAATCTTTATCAAGCGCATGGATAACTGGATAAGGAAATATATGATAGCAAGCTGTTCACATCCTATATCACGCGAGGACTAGAATATGCTTCTCGAGTTTGGTCACCGCGCTTAAAGAAGTACAAAGTACTAACAAAGATTATCCAAAGGTAGGCAACACAGATGGCACTAGGATTCAGAAGGATGAGTTACAGTGAGAGGTTATGGGCCATGAATATGTCTGCCGTGGGCGAAAGTAGAGTAAGGGGTGACTTGATGACAACACTTAAGTCTTTAAAAGTTTGATGGCAACTACGATGTCAGAGTTGCCCCCAGAATGCAAAACTAGAACAACCACCAGGACCCCAGCATGAAGTTCAGAATCTTGATAGAACTGATGTAATGAAGCGCTCTTGTGGTATATAAGGGAAGAGGGATGGATGGAAGAAACCGAATGATGACACTGTGAGTGTGGACAGCATACAGAAGTTTAAAGTTATATGATAGTGGAGAAGGTTGAAGAACGGGGGGCCCCACGAAAGTAAAACTCTCCATAATTTCAAGTAGATAATTAAACACACACACACACACACACACACACACAATGTGAAGAATATAGCCCCTCCTGTTGATGGAATCCTGCCTAATTAGAAGGAAGCACAGGTGGGCCGTGAGAGGCGCCTCCTCATAAGGGCGAAAGAATGCTGCCCGTGACCCAAAGACCCCAGCGTTGGGACAAGTGCCATGCCTTTTATAAAAGACATGCCGGAGGGACTTGAATAACGCTTAAACATACTTGGAGACGATGCTCAGCTTAGGAGAGACGTAGCGCGTCAGGGGCAGCAACAACCTACAACAAGAACAGTGCAGAACGGCATCGCTGGTCGGTGCAGTGAGCAACTGGTATCCAACCCTCTAAAGAATGTAATGAAGATGGAGAGATAGTGGAGGGAGAGCGAACTATGATGGTCAGGTGGCAAGAATTACATTACAGG
The DNA here is from genome assembly GCA_038088735.1 of Panulirus argus. Taxonomy (NCBI): domain Eukaryota; kingdom Metazoa; phylum Arthropoda; class Malacostraca; order Decapoda; family Palinuridae; genus Panulirus; species Panulirus argus. The sequence continues at coordinate 12,900 of JAYMFT010047931.1, forward strand.
ATCTCCATGTCAGGAGACCCTTGTGGTTAGCGTAATCCTCGATGGATCAGCAGAAGGTCTTTTCTTCATTGTTCAGCAGATTCACTTTATTCTGATCATTGTCAAACTCACGTTCGATTATACTGACACGGAAATATTTAAGATATTTATTCATGTATTTACGAAATCATTTTTTCTCATGGAAAGTCATCGATTACTGGCATAGGTGCTTATAGCGACGTAGGGCGTGTTGGGTGTAGGGAAAGTTCTATAGGTAACGAGAGACCTGCCTCTGAAAGGAAGAAGTATTGGAAGAGTTGGGGAAACGGAGGAGGGGTAAAGAACTCCACACTTTACTTGGGACACAGAAGTAGGAGACAGCGAGCGAGTAGGCTTCACGGATCTCTCACACTAGACATGTGAGTCTTACTCCTGTCTTGGGTAGAAATGATTTAAGTAATAACCAGGGATGACACTGGTAAATTCTGGATGGCACTAATAGTTGAAAACCTACACTGATTCCGTAATCAATCATCATAGATAACTGCAATAAGTCAGTTCAGTTCTTTAGTCATGTTAATAACAACTGGGAGTCCAAAATACCCAAAGAGGTCGTACGCTTCGATTTCCAAAAAAATCTTTCTATAAAAGAACTCTAGAAATACTGTAGCGTAGAACTGAATCTCACGACATGGAAAACAGAGCATGTGCGTGGACTGCGGAATAGGATACAGGCAGAAAACAGCAAGTGGCAGGGTAACATTTTACTTGCTCATCGTTAAGGCTTAGTTCCACAAGCCATACGTTTTACCATCTGTATCAAGATCCAGACACATGACTCAATAACTGTATGCACCAAGGGAAAAGGATAGGGGGGAAAGGGAGACATTCGCAACAATACTCTGTCTAAATGTGGGTCCAATATACAGATCTGAAGAAAGATTAAGACAAATTTGCTTTTATAACATCTAAATTGTGCTCTTCGCTCATGCTGCATCTTTACTAGTATGTGTTGCAGATACCTGATCTGTTCCTTGCCTGGCCTAACTCACGCTGGGCTCAATCGTCGCCGTGTTCGTAACTCATTCCTCGGACGTAAGAATAGCAGTGAAATATTGCCTCATGTTTTCATGTTTCCACCCGCTTTCTTCCCAAAATTTCCCGGTGTGACGCCGTCGAGAGAACCGGTGTTGACAAACAACCAGGGGATTACCCCCTGATGATGCAGCAGCTTCGTCTTACAATGGCGTCGCCACCAGCCCTTCAGCGGCGGCCTGCGACTAGAAAAAATCAGTATTCGATTAAAAGGAGGAAGGAAAATGATATAAGGAAAGAAGACGGAACAAGAGATGGATAAAGCGAAGGAGGGACATACAAGAGGAAGTATGAAAGAGAGAAGAAAACGGAGTAGGGCTTCGCCTTGTATAAACCTAGGCAGAGAACAACACCGGAGACCATCCAGGAATTCAGAAGAGGGACTTGAAGGTCCACACTAGCGGCGAAGCGTGGAACCAGAAGGGAAGCCATGAATGAGACTGAGAGGAGTTCAAAAGTAAACCAGTGTGGAGGACAAGGACAAATTGCGGTCTCGTTACTGACGTACAACGAGAAGGTAAGGACACAAGACGGAACTGGAGAGAATGAGAGAGAGAGAGAGAGAGAGAGAGAGAGAGAGAGAGAGAGAGAGAGAGAGGTGCAGTGGACGGAATAAAACAGAAAAGAGAAAGGAAGAAAAAAATGTACACAAAAGGCGAGCGAAGAAGATTCTGATGTTTGTTCTCGATGATAAAGCGAGTGTGTGTGTGGAGGAGGAGGAGACAAGGGCAGCATCCGTGGAATTGCCATTGGTGAAAAGTCTTTTCGGTAATGTTTTTAAGACGTTCAGTTTGGACCAGCGAAGCGCTCTGAGGTTCCTTTGACTTCTGGACGATCGGAGCGTGAGGCAGGGCGGTCGTTGTCTTCTTGCAAGCAGCCAGGGGTCATACGCTGTGAAATCAGGTGGTCGGGTAGTGCTCTACAGACAGACACCTCGCTGGTTCACACACACACACACACACACCGCGACCCTCATCTCTCTTACGTACTTGAGTTTCGTAAGAACAGTGAGGCCAGAGATGGATGATCCCTGTCCATCATTACACATGGGAGAACATTTCATCCATAGTGATGTTTAGCCTCAGATACTTGAGAAGTATCCTAACTTTGCTGAGTGTCTGTAGTTCACTTGTTATGTATGTTATGGACCTCCGTGTTACCAGCGGTCAGCGTTCCTATCCGTGATGCATTAACGGGCCGCCCAAGGTCGAGCTCATAGATTCGAGCTATGGTAGGCGCGGTCGGTCCACAATCAACCCAGCTGTTCATCTTTTCCTAGAAGCTGGTCGATAAAATAGTTACCTGACTTAGGTTAGTATATATATATATATATATATATATATATATATATATATATATATATATATATATATATTATCTCTA
>JAYMFT010047942.1:0-15355 GCA_038088735.1 Panulirus argus
ATATATATATATATATATATATATATATATATATATATATATATATATATATATATATATATATATACACAAATATAGTGCATATGAATGTGCACTTTCATTGAACACATAACACCCTCCAACAGCCATATGTGGCATACACAAACAGATCCTTGTTTACGCTGAGAACGCAGTCCTGGTCAAAGAGTTGTAACCGACAGAAGTGCTAAACAGCACAGTTATATCATGACTTCGGTGGAGATGTGTGCTAAAAGTAAAATTGCTCACATGTAAGCAAAATATGAGCACTGCATTGGGAAAGATGATTATTGTGCACAAATGACAAATGTTTTAAGTCAGTCTATAAATGACAGTTACAGTTCTTAACTATAAAAACATAAAAGAAAATACTCACCATTGCATTCAATTGAATCAACATCTGATGACCATTATCTGTACACCTTGTAACCCTCGTTTTTCCATTCAAACTGTTATTTTTACGTGATTGCTTACCCATATTACGAGCACCAAAATCAGCAGGCCTGTTTCCAAACAATATGGGCACACAAGAGTAGGCTAAAATATCATAAATAATTCAACAAAGTGCAGTAACTATGGCTACCAAGTTAATGCTCAATACTGGTGGCCTGAGATGCTGATAGGCTGAGCACTAATCAACACGTACTCCTTCCATTTGCTGAGCATACAGCTCAGATAGATAAAGAGATGGATGTGTGTTGCACGTTTCTATTTGAGTTTTACAACTGCTTGTAAGTAAACAAAAAAGGCTGATAAGAGACAGTGTTATAATGAAACAACCTGGAACCATCATACACCTTCCCTGTTAGGATTGTTGGTCTTACTTTCCATCCCATCAGAATGGGACTAGTCCTGCCATCTTCTCTTTACAAGCACCATATTTCTGTTCAAACCTTATTTTCTTCACATCAGTTCTCTTGCCATCTCCTGTCTGCACAATCATTTTAAATATAATCATGACAGAGTGCTGAGAATTTCTGATTTCTCACCTGACTCTACTGCCAATGAGAGGGATGGTTCAGATGGTGGTAGTACAGGCCTCTATCACAACCCATCCCTCTCTGATAGACCTGCCTCTTTCTATTCACTGTACCAACATTCATGGTCTCCTTAGTAACCTCTCTTCTGTTGAATATCATCAGTCTAGTATCATTCCTAATATCTTACTTCTCTCTCAGACCCAGTTGTCTAATGATCTCACTAGCCCCTTTTTCATATTTTACTACAATCTCCTCTCACAATTCCAGTTCAAAGGTGGTATCTGTGTTTATTCCAACAACAACACACCTGTTGCATACCTTGAGTTTCTAAACTTTGATGTTATCTAGCTCAAGTTGTGTCCCAACTACCACTCTTCAGCCTTATTACACATACTGCACTCCTAATTCTACAAATTTCTTATCTTTCTTCAACTGTCTAAGCTCCTGCCATGGGACTGTGGCATCCTCTTACCCACAAGGCGAGATCCTCTACTTATGGAATTTCAGTGTTCACCGGGAATGGTTGAATTCCTCCCATGCAGATGGTAGGGTAATTGAAGCCCTCACGTTCTCTGTTCTCAATGATCTAGAGCAAATTATCTCCCACTCCACACATATTCCATACTGCTATGACCACTCTCCTATCATTCTGGATCTCTCTTTCACCTCTGATCCTTCATGATATAATTATACAATCTTGCCCCCAATTAGTTCATCTGACTATACTCTCATTAATGTATCTATTTTAACAGCACCTTCCCCTCCAGCAGTCCCTCCTGAACATAAATAATGGCACTTCAGTAAAGCTGATTGGAATGACTTACAAAAATCCTTTTTTTTTTTTTACTTTCCTTGGATAAATTACTGTCTCATGTGGTGATACTTCTTTCTTTGCCAAACATAGCAGAGGTTATTGTTGCAGGAATGGAAGCAATTATCCCCTCTTCCTCCGAGACATCTTCTTTCAATTCATGGTTCAACCGTTCCTGTTCTGAGGCCATTTAGGCAAGAGATCAGGCACTGTGGGCTTGGAAAAACTCTTCTTCTTCTGACCCCCATCCAGCTTTTATCACTACCCTTAACCATTGCAAGTAGGGTATCCATGAGACAAAGCATTCCTTTATTCAAAGAGAGTGCAATAACCTCTCCTCTTCATCCACTGATAGGTCTATCAATCTACCTTTTCTTCACTTTTCCCCCTTTTACTACTATCGGTGTGTCTCTCTTGGACAAAGCAACTTTCTATGGTTCCTATTTCTTTAGCCTGGATGTCTCTAATATGCCTTCACCCCCTGATAAATACTATGCCCCTTCCCATAATCTCTTTAATTGTTCGAAAGATGTTTCTCCTGAACACAAGAAAGGCTTATGGTCCTAATGGCATCCATCCCCATGTACTGAAATAGCATGCTTCTGAACCTGTACCTGTGCTTGCTTATCTGTTCTGTCTGTTTAAAAACGGAAATTTTTCCTTCTTCTTGGAAGCATGCGTTGGTACTTCCCATCCCTAAGAATGGTGACTGTTCAACCCAAACTGACTCTAGTCCTCCTGCTTTGACATCTACCATTTCCAAAATCTTTGAATTACTTCTCAGCTCCCATATCCATAGACATCTTGAATCTCACTGTCTTCTCTCTGATCACCAGTATGGCTTCCATAAGGCGAGATCCACAGGTGATATTCTTTCCTATCTGACTAATATCTGGTCATCATCCCTGAAATATTTTTGGGAATCCTATGTAATTGCTCTTAACATATCCAAAGCTTTTGACGGGGTGCAGCAAAGTGGTCTCATGGCTTCCCTCCCTCATCTTGCTTCCTCATAACAAGCTTTCTCTCTGGCCATTCTGTCTCCATGGTTGTTGATAGATCAGCCTCTCCACCTTTCTCCCACAACTGTGGTATCCTTCATAGTTCTGTCCTGTCTCCAACACTCTTCTCCTTCTTATCAATGATTTACTTCCATGGATAACCAAATGCTCTCATATGCTAATGACTCAACACTGTATTCCTCCACATCCTTCAATTTTGCTCCTTCTTCTTTCCCCAAATTTGCATCTCATTTCGACACAACTTCCTCAATAAACTTGGACATGGGTAGACGAAATTTGGTTAAGTTTAATGCCTCCTCCTTTGATGGTTCTGCAATTCCACCTCTTACCTCAATAACATACTTGGTATTACAGTAACATTCACTCTATCTTGGAAACCCTACATTACAGAAATAGGTAAGTGCACCTCTAAGAAAATGGAAGTCCTGTTTAGGTGTTAAAATTTCGTTTCTTCCAAACAGATGCTCTGTTTATACAAAGGATTGATCCATCCTTGCATGGATTGCTGCTCTCACATCTCGAGTTGTTCCAGCTCAGCATCCTTACTTGACAGAATTGAGTCGAAAGTAGTGAGACTTGCAAACTATTACAGGCTAACTTCATAACTTGACCTGTTTGCCTTATGCTGCTGTGTTGGTTCACTTTCTCTTTTCTGTGTGTATATATTATATATATATATATATATATATATATATATATATATATATATATATTTATATATACAGACTCCAATATAACAGATTTCGGATTTAACAAACTGGACAGATGATAATACATTAATTAATAATAACTGAAAAAATTAAAAAAATGAAAAATCTCAAGCACTGCACCATATGCAATTTATATCACACTTGTTTTTGGTAGCGTGGGGTATACTCGCTGTAGTGATGTGGTGGGATGAGAGAAACACAGATTGAGTCAGAAACACTATACAGATTCTAACATTTCGACAGAGTCTTGATCACAGAATGAGTACAGAAGAACAGGGCTCCAGCTTTATACGTGTCGTTGTCGGCCTTCACCTACCTGGGCACCAGGTGTGACCTCCCGAATGGTTATGCCCTGCATTTGACCTCACCAACTCTGCCATGTTCCCACCTGGCCACCCATGCCGTAACTGACCTTGTTGTCTCTTTAAAGCTTGATCTCGTGGCCACTCTTGCAAGGCACACAAAGCCCTCCTGGTTGTTAGTATTTCCTTTTTTTTTTTTTTTTGCTATGTAAGCAGCCTCAGTTGTTTTTCTTACTTTTCTGGAACTGTCCTTGCTTAGTATTTTCATCCCACTCCAGTGCAACAGGTGCCCTTTTTCGTCTGCATGCACCACCAGTGAGTTAGAGGTTCTGTGCACCCCTCTAACTCACAGATGGTGCATGAAAAGAAAAAAAGAGTAACAAAACATGCTCCTGATATATCTGAATTACTTCTGTCTGAAACAAATTATGTTGTAGTGAAGTTAGCAACATCTGTCCACGCGTATGAGGTAGATGTTGGACACAGTGTTGCACCGTGGTGCCACTGCTTTTTACCACGACCTAATCTTCGTACTCTGGGACTAGGCTCATCTTCACTGTTACTGCTGGCAATGTCATGATCTTCCTCCTACTTTTGTTCTTCTGCATCTAAGTGAAAACTACAACCATTTGACTCTCTGTAACGTTCCTCTAAATGTCCTAGCCAAGTGTATTTGATATGTCTGTGTAACAATTTGAGTTTTCTTGTTCAGATCACATAGGGTGAAGTTGTTGTATACTGTATGTTCCAATACTGTGATGGTTACTAGCTGCTCAAGCAGAAAAATTGGACTAATGTACTGAAATACTTTCTGAGATGCAACTCAATGAATTCTGATTAATTTGTACCCCTACTGATGCATGCAGACTTTTTAGAAATGAAATCCCACATATAGGATAATTGCAGTTAACTCCTGGAGGCAGATCATCCCATATATGGGATATCAGCAGTCATTGGGTTAAAGGAAACTCAACCTAAGGGTCATATGGAATTCCAGCCAATTTTCTGAAAAATGAAAAAATCAGACAGCAAAGCCTCTTATGATAATACTGAGACAAAGAATATATCAATCAAGTGCCCATAACTGGAGCCTTAAAAAAAAGTACACAAAATGTTTAACACCAAGACACAAAGGAGGATCTACATTACTATTGAAACAATACAGCTTAATTCTACACATAATTAAAGTATTTGAAAGACTATAATAAAGAAATGTATAAAGGAACATCTTATTTCAAACAGACTAGCTCATTATAGTAATATGCACAAAACATTGATGATTGAGGAAGGAATGGACTTCATTTTTCTCCATTTTGCAAAAGTACTTGATTGAGTAAACTATGGTGAACAACTAAAGAAAATGGCAAAATAAAATAAAAAAGGAGCAATAGGAAAATGGGTCAAAAACTTTTTAACCAACAGAAAGTTCAAAGAAGTTGGCAATGGAAGTATATCTGAAAACATATTATCACTGGTACCGCATGAGATGGTTCTAGCTGCAGTACTCTTTGAAATCATGCTCTCAGACATAGATTAGGAAGAAAGAGATAGTGTATCCAGATGTTTTCCAGATAACATGAATGTAAGTAAAGCAATAGAGTATGTGGAGGATCTAGAAAAACTACAAAGGGATTTGGATATTATGTACAGATGAGCAGATGAGAACTTATGGAATACCATGAAGAGAACTTTGAACCAATAAGATACAAGGCAATTGACAAGACAGATTTTTAATTACTTTATTTCATACCTTTTTGCTGTTTCCTATGTTCATGAGCTAGCACCAGAAACAGACAAAAAGGTTGCATTCACTCACATCCATTCTGTAGCTGTTATGCGCAATGCACTAAACCCACAGTCCCCGATCCAAAACTGGCCCTTGTTTTCCCGTGGCTGCTTCATATACTCTTGTTCACTCCATTGACAGCACATTGCCCCATGTATACCTCATTGCTCTGATTCACTCCAATCCATGAATGCCTTTCATCATGTTCAGACCCCCAACCACTCAATCTTTCCACTTCCTTTTCCCCTTCACTTTTGACACATGTATCCTTTTTGTTAAGCTCATCTCATTCATTTTCTCTGTATGTTCAAACCATTTCAGTACACCCTCTTCAGCTCTCTCAACCACACTCTTTTTATTACCACATCACTCTCTTACCCTTTTACAACCAACTCAGCCAAAGTGCTCACACAACATATTATCCACAAAAAGTTCATTCCAACACATCCACTCTTTTCTACACATTCTCATCTGTAACCTATGCCTCAGATCCATACACCATACCTTCAAACATACCCATTTTTGCCCTTGTAATAATCATCTACTCTTTCCACACATTCCTTACTGCTCCAAGAACTTTTGCCCCTTCATCCACCCAATGACTCACCTCCATTTCCATGTGTCCAATCGCTGCCATGCCCACTCCCAGGTATCTAAAACACTCCACTTCCTCCAAATTATCTCATGCAAACTCACACCTGAAATAATCTTTCTCTTTGCCCTGGTAAACTTAATAACCTTGCTTTTGTTCACATTTACCCTCAACTTCCTCCTTTCATACACTCTCCCAGACTTACTCATACACGAACTACTACATTAAGTGACTACAGAAACATTCTTTAGAAAATAAGACTAATGGTTAAAGACAATACTGGATGAACCTTGAGTAGATAACTGTGGCAGCGGAGTAGCTGACAGAAAAAGTAGCATTAAACTACAAACAAGACATGGGATGAGAAGAGGCAGTCAAGAGAAATGTTGGTCATTCTGTGTTAGTGTTGCCATGATGGTAGGAGTTCATCAAAGGTAACCCCCTGCATGGTTCTTCCCTCCCCAGATCTGCACTCAGTGGTGGTGTATTTAGTCCTTGTAGCCAGCACAGGCCACCATCGTTACTTAAGTTGGGTTATGGCAGACATAGTCCATTATGTGTAAACTAAAAGAAGTATTGTTTTCTAGGAAGTACTGCAGCTGAAAAGTGTTAGAATTGTGCTGTTTAGTCAGACTCAGTATTTCTGCTAAGTTTAAGGAAAATTTGTAATGCTGTTTGAGATTCATTTTGGTGTCATAGATATATATAAATAGGTAGATATACAGATGGTATGGTAAGATGTAATCAGCAAGTTTTATCCCCCAAATATTAACCAATGCAGATATGACAGAATGGGAAGAACATGTGGATTGTATGTAAAATATTCTTTTTTAACAACAGAGCATTTAAATTCCTCAAATGATATAGTAGACACTTGTTATCAAGGTTGAAAACCAAAATCTGGTAATAGTACTAAATGATAAGCCTCCTTATGCAAGACCAAAATAATTTGCAGAACATATAAGAAACATAAAAGCTTATGTCAATATCCTTGGAAACCCAGTAGCAAATATGATTTGCCAGGAGTTTCAACCTGCCTCACTTAAAATAGAAACAAATAGGAAACAGTACTCTAGCCATAATTCCACTGGAAGCTGCTCAAATGAACAGCTCCTTAAAAGGGAAATATTTGCACTATGTGACAAGTTCACCTTCATTCATCAGGTAACAGAGCCAACCAGAAGAAAAAATGCCACAGATCTATACTCTTCAAATAGTGTAGACATAATCTATGACATCACTCTTTCAAATATGCTGTACTCTGATCATAACTAAAGTAAAGGAACAACAAGTATGGATGCTAATCCACCTGGCAAAACATGTCAACAGGGAAGTGTATTCTTCAACTTAAGTTTTAATAGTAAATGGATAAGTTGGGAAGATATAATCAATGAGATATCTGCTACGCCTTGGGAAACACTGCTGAATATCAAAACACCAGAGGAGTATGTGAAATGCACGTGCGTAAAAGTACTCCAGACATGCAGCAGATATTTACCAGTGAAAAAAGTCTAGAGTAAAACGAGAAAGATAAGCATATTATATGAAACAAAATGAGCTGCAAATCTAAAGTAGCTCCAGCTCTCTCAGCAAAGAAATGAAAATCTGTCATATGAAATGGACAAACATAGACCTTAAACTCAAAATGTTACATGAAACATAAGAAAAGGAAGCAGAAAGAGCCATCAGTGAAACAGGCAGAATCCTAAATATCTTTTCTCGATGTAAAACACAAATTAAAGACCAAAGGACCACAAAATCCATTGGCCCAACTAGAGCAGATAAGGGCATGTTTGCAAACAGTTACAAAGAGATTAGTGAAAAGCAGAAAAAGCAATATGAATTTATGTTCACTGAGCCAAACACCACCTTCATGATAAACTACCCAACTTTGCAAAAGTATTTGATAATTGTAACCAGGGGTGTTATAGCACAAAATGCAAATAATAGGAATAACCAGTAAAATTTGAAGATGCATATATAACTTTTTAACAAACAGATCTCAACATGTTGTAAAGCAGGTTTATTTTCAGTGCCTCCAAAGTAAAATGCTCAATCCCTCAAGAAATTTAACTTGCATTTCTGTTCTTCATTCTTATGTCTGACAATGACACAGACACAAATCAGTTTCATATCATCCTTTGCTAATGGTACCAGGGTAAGTATGAAAATTTTATCAGTAGAAGACACTGAGAAAGTACGTACAAACTAACTGAAAGAACATCTTCCACTGGGAACCAGAAACATGGTTTTTGGTGGGGACAAAGTCCAATTCCTGTGGTGTGGGGAGAATGAAGAAATTTAGGAACAGTACAGACTATCAGATGGACATAGGTACTATCATCTTACAACTGAACAGAAAAAAGACCTCAAAATAATAATGTCACCCTTACCATCAACGATCAAAACAAAAGTTTTTCTTCCAAAAAGCTGGCAGGATGGATCTTGTGAACATTCAAGACAAGGGAGGAGAATCTAATGAGACTGTTCAATACTCTAACTTTCTTACTAATAGAGTACTACTGTGTACTGACAGTTCCTTGCAAGGTGGGTGAAACTGCATAGTTAGAAAGCATTCAAAAATCTTTAATGGCTCACAGTGATGTGGTAAATGAATTGGACTATTGGAAATGACTGTAATCACTGAAGCTGTACTCTCAGGAATGCAGATGGTAAAGATATAACATTATTTACACTCAGAAAATCCTAGAAGGCATTTTACCAAAACAGCACTCACTAATGATTTCCTGTTAGTACACAGAGGGAGGAACATTACCAGTACTACCCGCCTGGGTATAGGGAGGGTTAGTGATGGCTTTGTAGAGAGCCAGCACTTTAGTGGTTATCAAGTTGCACTTCTCTGACCCAGGTAGCTGTCTTTTCTTTTAGCCTCACCCACTAATGGGCCACTGGCATTCTGTCCACAAACATACAATCTCTTCTAGTCATACATAACACTGAACTCACACAGCTCATTCTCCGCAACTTTAGATTTTCCTGTGGTGAATACTAAGTGCTATCCCTGCCTTTTGGAAAAAGGTAGGAGCAGTAGACTGAAGTAGTAGGTAGAAACATTTAGGCTGGAGCAGTAGATAGAAGTAGTAGGTAGGAACATTAGGTAGAAGTCGTAGGTAGGAGCATTAGGTAGAAGATACAGTTGGAACATTAGGTAGGGGCCTCTGCAAACAGTTATAGTTGCCCTCTACTAGTGGCCTGTTAAGGGTGAGGCACTAAAAGGTAAGAAGCGGCACTGGAGTTCTCTTGTTATGGAGACTCTATTGCCATGGCAACCCCCTTGAGGGAGTTTCAGTTGGAACAGGAGTCAGAGGTTTTGATAGATAGATAGGACTCTGTGAAATATTACTCCTAAGTTTAAAAGGTCTGATAAGCACAAAAGGAGAAAGTATCTTGAACATTCAGGCCCAAGATTATTCAAAACACTGCTTGCAGACATTAGTGGAGAAATTTAAGAAGGCCTTGGATGAGTATTGAGTTGTATCAGACCAGCCAGGCAAAGGTGGCTATGTGGGCCTGCAGGCCACAGCTCCAAACAGCCTGGTCAACCAACTATGAAGCCTAGGAACAGTTTTAGGTTGTGGGGGTAGCAGACCTCAAAGTCTGTGCCAGGTAAATGCCAACACATTGCTCCCCATATACCACATAAATCCAATTCAATCTATCCCATGCATGCCTCTCACCCTCCTGAATGTTGTCTCTGATACCCATAAGCCTCCTTCACACCATCCTTCCATCTCCTTGGTTTCCCCCTTCCCTTTGTTCTCTCCATTTCTGTGTACTTAGCCCTTTCATAATGTACAGAGGGAAACATCTTCCTTCCCTCAGAGGTTGGAGATAAAAAGGAAAATAGATAAGAAATTCTTTTTTTACTTTTATTATAGCAACGAATACAGGACTTTCTGCTGATTACAAAACTTTTGATGCAGACTCATTTAAATGCAATTAGTTATACCACCATTATATGTGCCCAAATCCTTGGGGGGGGGGGGACAAAATAATAATACTAATCAATCTGTATTTTTCATAGAGTAATGTGCAATAAACCCAGCATTTATCCTAAATATGCAAAAATAATGGAAAAGAAACTTTGCACATGGGTTTCTAAATACACCTTAAATGATATAAGAGGCTTAGAAAAAGTGTCAGTAATTTTGTTCATATAATTTTCAGTAGCTTTATTAGTGTGAGCTCAATTAGTGTTCATGCTATACTGGTGTTCTTCTCCCATTATTATGTGGAGTTAGGTCTTCATGTGTACCCATGGAAGTTAAAAAAGTTGTAAACAGGATCAGAAAAGACCACAATGTCTGTGAATGCCACGAGTGAGAAATGAATTGGAGAACTGAGCAAGGAGAAAATATCAAAGATCATACTTTGAGATAATTGACAACATGAAGAAAACCAGAGTATGAATGTACCCTTAAGCCTCAGTTGCCTCCTCCACAAAAGATTCAGGCATGATCAGTAATTCACTTCAGGAATTTAGGGCGATAAGTCGGGGAAATTTGATTTAAGGATAAATTTAACAGTGTAAATGGTTAAAAGGAAATTACCATTTTCTTCTTTGGCCTAAATCTTTGATAACAGTCCAAATGACTATGTCTACCAAGATTGTGGGGGCAGTTGCTGTGCATGCCCCTTACTTCATGAAATGTTTAGTAAATCAGTTGTTTGGAGAATAATCTTTATGTTTCTTCTTAGAGCAAGTGAATATTGGAGGATTATGTTGAATAAAAGATAGAGAGTTCTTATGTAATATGGATCTGTCTGTTACCATGATGGATAAAGAGATTTTAATTGAGAATGATGGAAATACACTGAAGGCTTAATTATCCAAACTTCACTCATCTGGATCTCTGAATGCTCCCTCCCCCTAAAAAAAATAACTGCATCTAGTCATATTTTTATATAGCTAAAGTCGTTCTAAATGCATTTCATAACAGTATTAATGATGCAGAACAGAGAAATGTATACTACAGTAAGGCTGTTTTAGAAGAAAATGAACACAGTGCACTGCTTTAGCACCAAAACTTTCAAAAGGAAAATGGATAGATGGCTGGAGAAGATCAGTCTTAAAGAGACAAATATGGACAGTCTGTGGGTACAGAGGAGAACAGCATAGTGAACCAAAGGAAATAGTTGATGAGTGCTACATGCTAGCCCTATCGTAGGCAAAATGTCACCATAGGTCTTTATAGGTATGTGTACACCCAGTTCCTTACTTTTCCATATGTGTATGAGTAATGCTAGATTAGCTTAAAAGTTTATAATAGTGTGAAATAACAAAACATATTGAAATCAGTTTTTTTTATAAAATGATAACAAGAGAACATAAACCAGTCAGGAAACAAACATTTAATATCAGGATATAAAACTGGAATCCCAACCTGGAATGTGTGATTACTATTTATGATTATTATTTGTGTGTTATGGGGAAAGAGTTTTACTCTTGTGTTGCCCATCTCTTAACCTTGAATATATATACCATGTCTTTCCTCCAATAGTGTGTGCACACACACACACACACACACACACACACACACCTTAGCCTGTGCCAGGTACATGTTGGGCAGACAAGTACACCTTCAAGCTCCTATGATAGAAGGACAATTTTCCCTTGCTTTAGTGATGTACTTATGGATTAGCATAAAATTTTGTAAAAACTTGTAATAGTAGAACAAAGCAAAAAAAAAAAAATAAATAAATAAAGTCTATAAAATAACAATTAAGCCTAAACCAGTGTAGAAACATATACAGAATCTTATACATTTCGTATTATCAGCAATCCCAGTTTGAAATTTGTATATCACAAAGGTCATATCACCACATTTGTTTGGCAGACAAATGTAAACCATCATGTGTTACAGATAGAAGCATCATTTTTGTTTGTGTAATGATGTATGCAGGCAACTGGTATCCCTGCTAGTGTTGGCCCACAAGCTACCTTGTTAGTAATTTAAGTGTGGTTTAAATGGCTTAAACTCTTTATCCAGCACTTTTAGACAAGCTTAAAAGATATTTTTACTTTCCTGATTTTACAGTACATGGAGGACATTCTGTACTTGCGGTGCTGCATCTCTTGAATTCTCTCTGTCATACAACATTTTAAACCTTTGTATCCTCTCCTCATTTACCTTTTACTCTTTTGTGTATGTATTTTTATGTATTCTATGTGTATCTGATTCTGCTTGTCAGTATATGTCATTGTACCACTGTGTATCTACTATTTATCAGTCTCTGTCTGTTTGTCTCCCTCTGATTTTTTTTCTGCCTACCATTGAGTATATTTACTGAATTATAGCAGTCTCCTAAACATTCTTAATCTTCCATAAGCATCTCACATATTTTGAAGAGACATGACTTGCAAAGAAATTTCACTGGTTAGTAATATCCAGAGCCTTGTACTGTATTTCTCCTCAATAACGTTGTTTATCATCAGGTGACACCATTTCCGTCTTTCCTTTCCATTTATCATGTTTAATTCAGTATTTTTTTTTTCTCTTTTTTAAGGCTCCAGTCACAGACAAAAGTCCACATCAAGGCCAGGCCCTAACTGAAAAATAGAGAGAATTAAGAAATGGGAAAAAAAGACAGGGAAAGTACAAATTTTTGAGAAAGTGAAAGATGTCTTTTAAATGAGCCAGGTCATAGTTATTGGGAAAGACATGAGAAGGTAGAGAGTTCACATGAAAATGGGACTACTGGGCAAGTCCTGCCATCATTTTACAAGCACCACACACCTAATCATACCTTGCTTATCATTATTACCTTTTTCACATAAATACTCTTGTCAATTTCTATTCTAACAATTATAAGCATTATGATGACAGTGTACAATCTTTCATATTTTGAATTATGTGTTCTCAGTATTTAGTGCAGTATTTTTTTGCAATTATTTTTTTCATACATGTTTGCCTTTTCCAAAGTATGCAAGGTAGCAACAGGAACAAAGAAATGGCCTCAGTCACTCCACATCCACTCTCTAGCTATCATGTATAATGCACTGAAACCAGAGCACCCTGTCCACAATTAGGTCCCACAGACCCTTCTGTGGTTTCCCCTGACTGCTTCACATGCCCTGGTTCAGCCCATAGACAGCACATTGTGCCCTGTATACCATAATGCTCCAATTCACTTTATCTCTTTCAAGCTTTGTACTCTCCTACATGTTCAGGCCCTGAGCTAGATTAGCTCAAATATGTGCTTAATGATTTGCTCTAACAGATATGGTTGTACCTATATATTTTGTTGAAAAATCTAAACACTTTATTTACCTGGAAATACATTAGACTGGATGACCCAGGGTGTAGTCCCATTTGACATGGATAGGATATCCATGATATCAGTGTAACTGGGAAAACTGAACCCCGTTTGAAAAGATGTCACTATGAAATAGGTGGCTATATAATCAGGTTATTTGGAGAATAGCTAGCAAAATGCAGATTCTGCAGAAAATGTCAGTGGATAGATGAGAGGTGTGGAGAGAATAGGTATAATGGAAAATATTAGTGAGCCTTTTTTTAAAGTAAAATATTCAAGACTTCATGTGCAGGTGAAGATGGATGTTTGATTTTATTTACAAAGGCTAGTATAGCTTCTCTAAAAACAAAGTATAATCATGGAGAAGATTACAAGCCAAATTATTATATGCATTTATCACGTCATTATGTAAATAATGTGCAAAATAAGTGCTAAGAGCAGCAGGGATTTTGTTAGGCATGGTGTCAATAATTAAGGTTTAGCAAACTATCAAATGTTATGAACAGGATGTTTCATTAGAAAATTATTGCAACAACATACCTTCACAGTAATAGAAGGATGAAGAAGGATTATTGCTTATAGGGTGGAATAGTTGTGTGGGGGATGATCTCTAAGAAAAGCTGTTAAAATTATTTCATTGGACAGACAAAGCAACATATGATAAGACTGATGGTGCAATCATCTCAGTTGACTTGGAACCATTAAAGCATGATAAAGAAGTACATGATGTTCATAGAGATATCTGTTTATAGTCATAAAAATGATTGACTTTCATAAGACAGTTAATGATTATTACCAGGTATGTTACTAATATTCCACTTTATACTTACATATTTTTACATGGTTGGACTCCACAAAATGTCTATTTTTGTGCCACTCATGATTTGTAATCAAGGTTTTTTAATATATATATGATATTGAAAACAGAACTTCAGTATTACTTCTTACTAATTGAATCATTTGGTTAATTTTGAGATACTCTTCAGATGTCAGTCATACAAATAGAAGTTTCTTTGTGTTGAATAATTTTTCCAAAGGGGAAATTACTAGATATAAACTTAGTTACTCAAAGTTGATACAGGTTGCCAATCAAAAATCCAACAACTGTTATTCTGGTTCCATCAGTTTTCTGGCATGAATCTTGGTGTGGTCTGTACCAGTATGGAGAGCACAGTTTAAAAATTCCCAGGTTTCAAAACTTTGAAGGATGCTGTTGTTCTAGTTAGTGATGAAGATGATAATCCTGACAACCCACCTGCTAACTGTATTTAAATTTTTCTACTGTGTACAGTACTAATTGAAAATTCTTCAGAACTGTGCTGTAAGTCCAGCATGTTAACAGTAGAGTTCTGTATCATCGTACTGCACCCAAACCATTTTATTTAGTTGTTCAACATTAAAAGTTCATTTGCTTTTCATTTTTGTGTTTACTTTTCTTTCTTTAAAGTACTGTAGTCATTTTCTGTTACAATAAATACAACATATATAGAGTCTGGAGGCAATCAATCAATTTTCCAGAAAAATAAAAAATCCAGCAGCCAGGAGGTCCCAAGGTTGCCGGATTTTTTATAGAAAATCTGTAGTAATTAACTTTGAGCTTATTAGTCTTTGACCAATTAACTCTTTAAATTTCGTTTTTTTTATGTTAGCTGAGATGGTACTGGCAGCTGAAGCCCTGATCAAGGCCATCCCATTAACGCTATATATATATATATATATATACGGGATAGGGGTGTAAGAATACTTCCCCCGTATTCCCTGCGTGTCGTAGAAGGCGACAAAAAGGGGCGGGAGCGGGGGGCTGGAAACCCTCCCCTTCTTGTATTTAAATTTCTAAAAAGGGAAACAGAAGAAGG
>JAYMFT010047953.1:0-15354 GCA_038088735.1 Panulirus argus
AGGACAAGTGTGGTAGTAGGGAGACAGACCTTAAGCCACATAATATCAAAGTTTGGGGATTCAAGGTCCTTGAGGCGTGCAACAGGTGTGTTTATGTTGGTATAACCATATATTCTTAAAACCTCCCACAAAGCATCTCTATCAGCCTTATAATATGCCTTCTCCAGACCCATAAATGCTACATACAAATCCATCAGTTTTTATCAAATACATTCTTCAAAGCAAACACATGATCCATGCAACCTCTACCACTTTTAAAACCACACTGCTCCTCCCCAATCTACCACACTGCTCCTCCCCAATCTGATGCTCTGTACATGTCTTCACCCTCTAAGTCAGTACCCTCCCATACAGTTTTCCAGGAATACTCAACAAACTTATACCTATGTAGTTTGAACACTCAACTTTAGCTTTATCCGCTCTGCCTCTGTACAATGGCACTATACATGCATTCCACCAATCCTCAGGCACTTCACAATGACCCATACATACACTGAATATTTTTAGCAACCAGTCAACAACATAGTCACCCCAGTTCTTAATAAATTCAACTGCAGTACCATCCAATCCTACCGCCTTGCCAGATTTTATCATCCACAAGGCTTTTGCCACCTCCTCTCTCTCCACCAAACCACTCTCCCTGACTCTCTCACTTCGTACACCACTCCGACCAATACACCGTACGTCTGCCACTCAATCATCATACACATTCAACAATCTCCACTCCATCTCCTACTCACTCCATCACTACCTGTTATCACTTCCTTCCTTGTCCCCTTCACCGATGTTCCCACTTGTTCTCTTGTCTTCAGCACATTATTTACCTTCTTCCAAAACATCTTTTTATTCTCCCTAAAGTTTAATGATACTCTCTTACCCCAACTCTCATTAGCCCTCTTTTTCAACCTTTGCACCTTCCTCTTGACCTCCTGCTGCTTTCTTTTATACATATCCTTCATTGTAAGTATCATCCAAATGCCTCTCTTTTCTCTTTCACTAACACCTTTACTTCTTCATCCTGCCACTCTCTACCCTTCCTAATCTGCCCACCTCCCACCTTTCTCATGCCACATGCATCTCTTGCCATCACTGCTTCCCTAAATACATCCTATTCCTCACCCACTCCTATCACTATATTTGCTCTCACCTTTTGCCATTCTACACTCACTCTTTCCTGATACTTCTATACACAAGTCTTTTCCATTCTACACTCACTCTTTCCTGATACTTCTTCACACAAGTCTTCTTTCCAGGCTCACTTACTATCACCACTCTCTTCTCCCCACATTCTCTCTTCTTTTTTGAAAACCTCTACAGTCTTCACCTTTGCCTCCAGAAGATAGTGATCAGAAATCCCACCAGCTGCACCTCTCAGCACATTTACTTCCAAAAATCTCTCTTTTACACATCTATCAAGTAATACATAATCTAATAATGCCCATTGACCATATTTCCTACTCACATATGTATAATTGTGAATATCTTTTTTAAACCAGGTATTCCCAGTCACCAGTCTTTTTTCAACACACAAATCCACAAGCTCTTCACCATATGCATTCACAACCCTGAATACCCCATGTGCATCATTTATACCCTCAACTGCCACATTACTCACCTTAGCATTTAAATCACCCATCACTAATACCCAGTCTCATGCTCCCAAAACACCTGCCTTTCAAGATCTTTCTTGTCATGACCTGGTGCATAAACACCAGTACTCACCCATCTCTCACCATTCACATTCAGTTTTACCCACATCAGTCTGAAATTTACTTCCTTACACTCTATCACACACTCCCACAACTCCTACTTCAGCAGTAGTGCTACTCCTTCCTTAGCTCTTGTCCTCTCACCAACCCATGACTTCACTCCCAACACATTTCCAAACCATTCTTCCCCTTTACCCTTGAACTTCGTTTCACTCAGAGCCAGAACACCCAGGTTTCTTTCCTCAAACATACCACCTATCTCTCCTTTCTTCACATCTTGGTTACATCCACACACATTCAGACACCCCAATCTGAGCTTTCGAGGAGGATGAGCACTCCCCACTTGACTCCTTCTGTTTCCCCTTTTAGAAATTGAAATACAAGAAAGGGAGGGTTTCCAGCCCCTTGCTCCCGCCCCCTTTAGTCACCTTCTATGACACGTAGTGTCACTTTGCTCAGTTTTACTGATTTGTACTGAAAAGCATTTTCCAACCAATTTCACTTATTTATGATATACATTTCTGTTGCTAGATTGCAAAATATGTTCTTAGGAAAGATTTAGTCAAATTAATTTGGAATTGCAAGAAAATTGGTCATAATCATACTTAATGTTTTGAAAAAATAACAATGAATATGCTCTGAAAAAGTTAATGGAGGTAAGGAGATGCAGAAAGGAGTTGTTTAAAGTGTTAGGTGCTTTTAGTAGTTTTCTTCCCACACCATGTATTTGTAACACCTTTCACAAAGCATATCAGTCAGCTCCTGTCATATGCTTTCTGTTGATCCATACATGCCACATATGAATCTGTCTATTTTTGTAAGTGCTACTCATACAAAATCTTCAAAGTAATCACTTGAAACACACTTGCTGTACCACTCCTGAAACCACATTGTTTCTTCCCAGTCTGATGCTCTGTGTATGCCACCACCCTCTAAGTCACTACTTTTCTGTACAACTTACCTAGTGCACTCAACAAATTTATACCTCTTTAATTCAAACATTCACCTTTGCACCCCTTGCCTTTATACAGTGGTACTCTTTTGGCAGTCCACTTTTCAGTTACCTCACCATGGTCCATACATGCATTGAAAATCCTAAATAACCAATCAACAACATTGTCATCCCCTTTTTAAAGAAATTCAACTGCTACCTCAGCCACTCCAGTCACTTTACCACACTTCATTTTTCACAAAACTCTCACTACCTCTTCTCTTTTCATCAAACCACTTGCCATGACTTTCTCATCTTCCATACCTGCATGTTTAAAAGACACATATGCCGCTCTGTCATCATACACATTCAACAGTTCTTCTAAATACTCATTCCATCACTTCACCTCATCTCTGCTTTTATTATTTCTTCATCTGACCCCTTCACTGATGCTCACATTTGTTCTCATGTTTTCATCACACCATTAAACTCCTTTCAAAACATTACCCAAGTTTTCCTGGTTTGTTGATATTTGCTCACCCCAACTCTCACTTGTCCTCTTTTTCAGCACTAAAATACTAATGTGTTACAATCAGTGACCATATAGCCTGAGTCACATACATAATCACCTTTGATTTTAGAAGTTCTCAAGTTGGCTAATTTTATTCTGTATATATAAGAGAAGTATAAACCTAATTGTATATGGTTAGTTTTATCTATCTATCTATATCTATAATGCTTGTTCCCAAACAGAACTCCCTCAAAGGGGTGGCTACGGTGATAGAGTATCCATAACTAGTGAACTCTAGTCCTTCTTCTTAGCCTTTAGTGCCTCACCCTTAACAGGCCACTGGCAGAGGGCATATTTAGCACAGTGTTTGCAGAGGCTCGTACATAATTTCTTACCTAATGCTCCTGCATAAATGTTCTTACCTACTGCTTCTGTCTATTGCTCATACCATTTTGCCAAAAGGCAGGGTTAGCACATGGTGCTCACCACAGGAAACTCTAGAGTTATGAAGAATGAGCTGTGTGAGTTAAGTGTTATCAGGTGTTATGTATGACAAGGAAAGATTGAATATTTTTGGATAGAATGCCATTAGTCCACGTGTGGATGTGGCAGAAAGAAAATACAGCTTCCTAGGTCAGAGGAATGCAGCTCAACAACCACTGAAGTGCTGGCTCACTACATAGCTGTCACAATCCCTCCTGATACCCTGGTGGGTAGTAATGGTAATATACTTCCCTGGTCGTTGGCTGCTTACTAACCACTTCCAAGTTAGATATAAAGGAATTTCCCCTCTGAAAATTTTCCTAGTGAATATAGTGCTCAAAGTGACTTGACATACATATTTCTTTTTTTATTCAGATTCCTACTATCCGACGTAATAGTGCCTTTCTTCTTGATGTGATCCTGACCTTGGGAGAACACCGTTATGCAGAGGCAGTGGGTCATGCTCATCCTAGCCTTCCAGCCCTCCATTCACATCATGCTGCCCTTACTGGGGAAGCTGTCAGTGCACCCACCATTAGTAAATATGAATCAAACTTTATCTAATAGAGCTAATAGAGAATTTTTGTATTGAAACTATAATTGTGTAAGTAATTTTCTGAGAAAAGGTGTTCTTTCTATATGTATATATTTATATCTTCAGGAATATGTGGGTGTCTTAAGGTGAAGTGGATGTATCAATATTGACCTGTGGTTGTGAGTTCAGAAAATCAAGCTCTAAGTTGAAATAGGACTGAAAAATGCAGAAATGCAATAGAAAAGTTTTAATATGTAAATTCTTATGAATATTTACAAGAAACCACTAGTTGCAAAAGGAACAGGAAGGTTTTTGCTCAAGTATGTTTATGCATTATGTTTGGAACTTTAAAGTGCCATTAACATTCCAGTCATTATATGGATGCAGTGAATTAACCCCAAACTGTATATAAAGAAAGAGTTGTATAAGATGAATGATATGATATAGTGAAGAAGCGATTTCTTGAGTGTAAGAGATGATATTTATGCTAGGATGGTGTCTTGGACCAAGATTTGTAAATGAGTTTGGTAAAATAATCAGAGATATTATGAAAGGTCATATCCCTGAACCATACTTTTATTATGAGAAACTTTGCCAAGAGGGTACTGAAAAAGAAAAATTAAGGCATTTTAGCTTTCATTTGGAAAAGGGTTCATGTAAAAGTGAACACATTTGTGACTGATATTCATCTAAAAATTGTTTTAAATGGGGAAGGTTGATTCAGAGAAGGGATTTTTAAGTTATTAAGAGCTTTTATCATCAGTGGTAATGGTTTAAATTGGATTAAGATTGGGCTTTAACTTGTTATTTAAGTTACTCATTGCCTTAATAGTCATTGTGATATAGAGTATAGCAAGAAGTTTGGATAGGCAATTTAAATATAAGAATGTCAGAAGGAGTTGGAATTCAGGTGTGTTATTATATAAGTATGATAGACATACAGTAGTTCTAATGGTAAACCCACAGAGTTGTGTTCACAATTAAAAGTGTTTCGAACTCTCAACAGAAGAAAAATAATCAGATGGAGATATAAGCACTGTGTAGATATTGACAGATATTATAAACTGCTAGAGAGAATATAGTAGAAAGCTACTCAAGATATTGATAATTTGATTAAGCAGAAAGTGAGTAAGGTCCAGCTTCTTCAGTTTCCTTTTATTTGTAGTGTGGATGGTATTGTAGTTCAGTTTCTTAAGAAGGGGGATGACTGTGTATTTAATTGGCTAGAGAGGATTTTCATTGTGTGTATGGATCATGGTGAGGTACCTTAGGATTGGTAGAATGCATGTATAGTGCCGTTATATAAAGGCAAGAGGGACAAAAGTGAGTGTTCAAACTATAGAGGTATAAGTTAGCTGATTGTACCTGGTCAGTTGCATTCAAGAATGGTGACTGAGGGGTTGAAGCCATAAAAAGAACATCAGACTGGGGAGGAACAGTAAGGTGTCAGAAGTGGTAGAGGATGTGCAGATCAGTTGTTTGCTATAAAGAATGTGTCTGAGGAAGAGAAACAAAAGAATTTGATATGTGGTATTTATGGATAAGGTGAAAGCATGTGGCAGGGCTAATGCAGATGCTTTGTGGAAGGTTTTACACTCTTTTGTGTAGAAGGAAAGCAGATAGAAGCAGTGAGAAGTTTTTATAAAGGGTGTAGGTTATGTGTATGAGTAAAATTAGAGGGAAGTAAGTGGTTCCAGGTGAAGGTTGGTCTGTGGCAGGAATGTGTGATGCTACCATGGATTTTTAATTTGTGTATGGATGGGATACTCAGGGAGGTAAATATAAGAGTCTTAGAGAGAGAGAGAGAGAGAGTTTTTTTTTTTTTTTTTTTTTTTTTTTTTTTAATAGAAAAGACAGGGGAAGTTATTTATGAATTTTGGAGGAAGTAAAAAGCCTGTTTTTTGAAATGTGCCAGGTCATAGTTGCAGGGAAAGACATGAGAGGGTAGAGAAATCCAAAGCTTGATGTGGATGGAAAGAAACAGTTATAAAAACAGCCCACCCTTGAGATGCCAAAGGCCACACAGTAATCATGTGATGCAGCAGCTTGCCGAATATTGCGTGGTCTACCAAGTGATGGGGGCATACAAGCAGCCAGCTCTCAGGAGCAAAAACCAAAGAAATACCTATAAAAGAGGGAAAGTGAACCAACATTGCAGCGTAGGGCAAGAGCGTCAAGTTTAGAAGTTAGCCTGGGACAGTTTATAAGTCGGACTGCTTTTGACTCAACTCAGTCAAGTAAAGATGCAGAGCTAGAACTACCCCAGATGTGAGAGCAATACTCCACACAAGGATGAATCAATCCTTTGTATATATGGAGTAACTGTTTAGAAGAAAAGAAGATTTAACATCTAAACAGGACACCCATTTTTTTAATAATCAGACATAGCTATTCCTGTGATGTGGGGTTTCCAAGAAAGAGCAGATGTTACAGTAATACCAAGGAAGTTCATTGAGTCAGGAGGTGGAATTACAGAACCGTCAAAGGAGAGACAAGAGTTGGGAGCAGTTTTTGATAAAGATATGGGTAGGAATTGGGTCTTAAAGGCATTAAACTTAACTATATTTCTTCTACCCTTCTGAGAGATCCTGTCCAAGTCTGAGTTTATTGAGGAAACTGTGTCAAGATGAGATGCATATTGAGCTAGAGAAGAAGGAGCAGAATTGAAGGATGTGGTTGAATCAGTTAAGTTGTTAGTGATTGAGTCCCTTTGATTACTTGTGGAGCAGAGAAAATCATTGAAAAAAAATAGGCAAAAAGGTGTAGGGGACAGGACAGAACCTTGAGGGACACTGCTGTTGATGGAGAAAAGTGGGGAGGCTTATCGGCCAAAGGGAAAGCTAGATATGAAGGATCATAGTGAGGGAAGGAAGCTAAAAGAGGGGAGCTTAGAGATTAAACCCTGATGCCACACCCTGTCAAGAGCTTTGGATATGTCAAGGCCAACTACACTTGACTCCTCAAAATCTTTCAGGGATGATGGCCTGACATTAGTAAGATAGGAGAGAATATCACCAGTGGATAGGACAGAATATCACCAGTTGATCTCAGCTTACAGAAGTCATGCTGGTGATCATAGAGGAAACTATGATTTTTGAAGTGTCTAAGGATTTGGGAGTTGAGGAGAGATTCCAAGACTTTGGAAAGCAACAGGATGATAGTTAGAGGTCGGAACGGACACCCTTCTTAGGAATGGGATGTATCAATGTATGCTTCCGAGAAGGAAAAGCTTTGGTTTTTAAACAGAAATGAAACAGACGAGCAAGCACAATGCAAGTTCTGAGGCACACTCAGTACATGGAGATGAATGCCATCAGGACCATTAGCCTTGCTTGTGTCCAGAGAGAGAAGTGCTTTCCGGACAGTTCAAAAAGAGATTATGGGAAAGGGCATGGGATTAGTAAGAGGAGCATCAGGTGGGTGAAGGAATGTAAGAGTCATCCAAGGTGGAGTCAGAGGAGAAACGGGAATCAAAGATAGCTGCTTTTTTTATGGCAGAGACTACTACTGTACCATCAGAGCGAAAAAGAGAAGGAAAGGTAGAGCGACAGAATTTGTTAGAGATGCCCTTAGCTAAAGACCAGAATGACCTATCAGTGGATGATGTGGAGAGGTTATTGCATTTCTTTTGAGTAAAGGAACGCTTTGCTTCACGGTTAACATGCTTGCAGTTATTATGGGCAGTCTTTAGGGAATGAGGGGGGCCTGGAAAGCGAGTTAGTTGTTGTTTGCTTATGTCACAGCTCTGGTGGTAGACTGAGTGAGAAACTGCAGAAGTTGGAGATTGAGTTTGGAAGAGTGTGTGAAAGGAGGTTGTTGAGAGTAGATGTGAGTAAAAGCAAGGTTATGAGGTTTAGCATAGTAGAGGGACAGGTTAGCTGGGGTGTGAGTTTGATTGGAGAAAATTTGGAAGTGAAGTGTTTTAGATACCTAGGAAAGGAACCATGAAGCGGAAATGAATCGTAGAATGGGTGAGGGGACAAAGGGTCTGGGAACATTGAAGAATGTGTGGAAAGAAAGGTCATTGTCTAGGAGGACAAAACTGGGTATATATGAAGGTATTATAGTCTCAGTGATGTTATGTGAATGCAAGACGTGGGCTTTAGATGAGAATGTGCTGATTAAGGTGGATTTATTGGAAATGAAAAGTTTGAGTACAATATGCAGTGTGAGGTATTTTTATCAGTTAAGTAATAAAAGTGTAAGAGAGAGGTGCTGCAGTAAAAAGTATGTTGTTAGGAGAGCTGAAGAGGGCGTGCTGAAATGGTTTGGATGTTTGGTTAGAATGAGTGAGGAGAGGTTAATGAAAAGGATATGTGTTTCGGAAGTGGAGGAGACATGAAGTGGGAGACCAAACTTGAGACAGAGTGATAGGTTGAAAAAGATTTGAAGTGATTGGGGCCTGAACATGTAAGAGGGTGAAAGGCAGTACAGGATAAAATGAATTTGAATAATGGGGTATAGAGAGGTCAGTGTGTTGTCAATGGACTGAACCAAGTCATGTGAAGTAGAAACCATGGAAAGGTGTGTGGAGCCTGGTTGTGAATAGGGGGCTGTGGTTTTCATTACATTACACATGACAACTAGAGAATGGATGTGAGTGAACATGGCCTTTCTTTGCCTGTTCCTGGTGCTACCTTGCTGATGCAGGAAACGGTGAACAATTATGAAAAAAATCTGTTTATATGTTATTTTTTAATATCAGTATCCCAGTAAAGACTGAGGAAAGCACTGTGGGATAATGGAATAAAATAGTAGCAAAATGCCTAAGCTTTGAGGAAAGTAATGAACCCAAAACAGATTTAGTTAGCAGGTGTGGAAAGGGCTGCAGAAAGAAATACTGTAACCTATAATGTGTGTTATTGTGATATGAATGTTGGAAAGAAAAGTAGCTGATAAAGTTCAAGTGGTTGTAATCAGTATTTGTAGAGGGAATTTATCTCTATTGAGAGTGCTTAACATAAGAGAACTGAGAAGATTTAAGGGCTATAAATAATTATGTTCAGGATAAGGTATGAGTAATGGATAATATGGCAGCTGTTAAAACCATTTACATAATCATGAGTATAGGAAGAATAACAGGAGTTTTTAGTTGGTGTTGGTAAGTGTCAGTGTAAGATGGGACAAGAAGTGAGGCAGGGGGACATGGAGACTAGAAGTGAGGTAGAGGGACATGACTATATTAGGGAGCATTCACAAAAGCAAGTTAGTTGAATTTACTGAGATGTACATTTTTCATATTGTTGAAAAATCTGGTATGGCCCATTATGCTTTAATTATAGGGATTGTACGTTAGATATCTATAAAAGAAACTTCTCAGTAAAATGTAGAATAGCCAGGTTTGTGGTATAACTGTAAGGCTCATGGAAGGAAATCAAAAGTTCACTCTAGAATTGGTCTAGAAAACATATTACCAAAAATTCATCATAGTATTTCCACAGTTGACTGTCCATAATTCACTCACCCTAGTAGCATACACTGGCAGGCCACACAACCCATTAAAAAGTCTTACTAGCCGATAATGTAGCAGTGTATCAGTTGCATGCTTTATGTGCAAGAATTACGTAGGGTCTTGCATTGCTGAGAAATGCTTCAAATAAGTGGAAAGCAGACTCTTAAAATTTAGCTCCTGCTGCTTTCATGTAGGGGATACCATCAGACACTGATGAAATATTGTCATGGTCCTTTTGTACCATAGAAGTCATGGGAAGGTAAGGTAGTATCTTATCTGCTAAACACCAACTATTGTCCTCACCCTGGCGACTCCAAAATTTTGTGACATATGAATTCCTGCCTGTGAATAATCCTCTTGGATTATAATATCACAGGACTCTTATTTATATATATGTCAGCTCCTACCTTACCTTCCCTTCCTGCTGCAGTAGGATTACACCTGATCCCACCCCTTTAAGGAGATGAAAATATGCATCATATGGTACTAGGGTTGTCAGTAAAGTCAGTGTGTTGAAGAACTGAAAGTTTTATCTGTGTTATTTTGCAGTGATATGCTCCTTGTATTGATATACTTATTCAGTATGATTTGCAGGAAAATAAATGATGAAAAATTACAGTGCTCTAATTCCTAGATGTTGGAAATATTTGGTAGTGTTGATATTGTTTCTTTTAATAGAGATGAACTGATCAGCTAGAGGACACCATGAGAAAAAAAGAAAGAGAAGAATAGGAAAAAATTTGAAGAGACACCTCTTCAGTAATAGATGAGTGGACAACTAAATTTTATAAATGCAAAACACTGAAAGGAATAGACTTTCCAAATCTTACTTTTTTCTCAAGCTAAGAGGTGTTGTCTCTTTTAGCTCACTTTAAAGGTTAACTTTCATTATTTATATATATCATTAAGGTACTAAGATATTCCTTATTTAGTATTATATCTCTGAAAGCATGGAACTGCTTCTGCTATAACTGTAGGACATTAGGTTTATATATTGATAGAATATGTACAAGACACATTTTCAAGAGAAAGAATATGTACAAGACACATTTTCAAGAGAATTTCTTTGAAGCCAGTTGTGAGCTGGTTATTTGTTTTTTCAAAGAATCTGACTTGTTTCATGCTCATTCAGTATATATATATATATATATAGATATATATATATATATATATATATATATATTTTGTTTCTGACTGACATGTGGGAGGAAAGATCTCTGGTGAAGCTCTTGAGATTGTCAGAGATAAGCTAAAACTGCAATTCATTGTGCTTTTTGTAGTGTAGTTTAACTAGTCAAACCCAAAGATAGGTTGGAGTAGGGGTCTAAGGTCATGGGTGCATTGAGGAGCATGTGGAGAGGTAAAAGACAGTTATGTTTGATGGAATAGTAGTTCCAACAGAGTTGTATGGTTGCAACACGTGAGCCATAGATGAAAAAGTATCAGGGAGGGTGGATGTGTCAGAATGAGTGTAAGTCAATCTGACATCAAGACAGGACATATGATCCAGTTGTCATTCAAACCCTTTGTGTCAATTTTACCAACCAGCCTGGTTGCCGAGTTTGTGTTTGTGTCGTACTATTGCCAGTAACAGCCAAGGTGATTTGTGTCAGACAGTGCCAATGACATATATGTCATACTATTGCCAGTAACAGCCAAGGTGATTTGTGTCAGACGGTGCCAGTGACATAGTTACTTAGAGCAGTCATAGGGAAGTGAAAAGCAAGTGAAAGGTGTGTAGCCAGTGATGCCCCCTTGGCTGGTCAAATCACCACCAGATGTGTTCCCAGAAACCACAACTTTAACACTTTCTAGCTCATAACACTGGAAGTTACAGGGCTTGTTCGGCATTGTCATCATGGCTGAAGTCACTGTAATTCATGAAGGTCAGCTGTCAATGTGCAAAGACGATGGAGATGAAGATACCAGTTCCAACTCCTGAGAAAGATACCATGACCGTTAACAGAGATGAAAGCGACTTCTAGCCTATCCGCAGTATGTCGCAGAAAATGAAGGTACAGAAGCAGACACACAAATTTGAAACTACTCCTGAAATTGAGACAGCCCAGTTATTGAGATTGACTGGGCTTGACTTTCCTAAATGAACTTCCCTCACTCAGAGATTTGGCGTGGGAATGTTCCGAGGGGGGCCTGGGGAAGAGGGGGCCTGGGTGGACCCTGGCCATTTTCTGAGACTTTCTGGATTTTATTCTTGCTAACGCCAGACAATACCATAACATTAAAACAGGATGAAGATATCTATGTCTTTGTCACCACCTCCCAGGATTCCATTCAATTTCTACTTGGCACCAAATATGCTGATATCAAGGTACTAAAACCACCACCCAAGTTGCCACCCAAGAAGTACATTGTGATCATATCATTAACGAGGTTTTTGACCTCTGTTCTTCATGACTGTCAAAGTCATCAGTCCTCAATGACTGCCTAATTGCAAACTGATTGTGGCAAAGTGGGTCAGCATTCTTGAAATTCCATCACGCATTTTCTAGAGGCTGGCATTTGGGAGGTTCTACAGGATTTCTGCATACCAGCACCCCTGATGTAGATGCTTCAGATGCTAGCGATGGGGGCATATAGCCAAGATCTGCAAGTCTAGCCCCAGCTGTGGACATGCACCAGTGATCCTGATACAAAGGACTGTGGACCCTTCGATGGAGACATTGTAGTCGTCATGAAGTGTACGAAATATCATGCTGTGGAAGTACATGGTTCACACAAGGATTGTAACATGGCCAAGTCACCATCCAGCAGTGGTGAGGTGCGACATCTGCGTGAGAGAAAGACACCAGTACCTCACACCCGTTGGCACTGTTGGGGAGCCCTCTGATTGCTCCCCCCGCCATAGTTGGGAGAAACTTCTACTATGCCTGGCTCTCCAACACCTACACCTTAGGCTTCCTTGGGTCCTGATCCTCCAGTTGTACCAGTCTCTAGTGAAGAATCATACATTGAAAAGTATGTGAAATCATCAACTCGACAGTTTCAAGGTTTCACAACTACAAGTGCAGTGGCAAGAGGCTTCCAAACAGATGCTGCAGGTTCAAAAGGAAGCCTTTCAAAAGCTAGAAAAGGTGGTCACAGAGGTATTCCATCAACTTAGGGATTACTTTTAAGAAACATCCCCAGCTTCAGAAGAGCCCTCACCAAGAGATGCAGATGCCAATATGCAGAGTGTAAGTTATCACAAGGAAGAAAGTGTCCCTCGTTCCTTCCCTCCCTCCTCCCATGTGCCATTACCACAAGTGTCACCCACCCTACCCTGCTTCCCCAGTGAAGAGTATTTATCACAATTTAAGCATAATTACCCACATATCTTACAGGTGTGCGAATGGGTGATTTTTTTCATTAAAGTGATAGCTTTGATAAAAAACTACGTTCTGTGCTGGTACAGAAACTATTATAGTACCCTTTTATTTTTGTGTTGCATGGATCCAGGTAAATTCAAAAGTGTACCTTGGGCAAAACAGCAAAGTCCTTAGAAGTAGTGTGCCTACAGGATTATAGAGTCCTTGCAGAGTCAGTACCATGTAAATTACCCTCCTTCCTTTGCTATAATCGTGGATCACTTACCTCATGTCTATAGCACATGTTTCCATTAGCATTGAGAAGTTAGAAGGCTCTGGAATGCACCACTGTGGTATTAGGGTCTATGTTAGTGACTACACAAGAAATATAAATTTTTATGCACCAGAAGGAATGCTTAATATAGTGAACCTGTCACAGTGTATCCACTCAGAACCAACTGATATAATTATAATTGGGGATTTTAATGCTAGACACAGATTAGTTGGTAATCCCAACCATACTAATCCAAATGGACAGCAGCTGTTAATGCAATGGAATTCACATGATAATATACAGGTTGTAAGGAAACTAGAGCCAACTCGTGTCCTTGGTGGAATCCTTGATCTCTGTGTAGGTTTCAGCATCTCTTATGCTACACACTCTTCCACTATTGTTTATGGTATGCTAAGTGATCACAGTCCTGGGTTAACCAATATTAACATTTCTAGTACCATCTTCCCTAAAGGAAAGCTCAAATGAAAACAGCCCGAAAACCCTGATGATCAGCATCATAACTTTATTTCTCATATGTCTGGCCTGTATGAATTTTACTAACTTAGTACTGTGAAGGAGTTTCATTACAACCCAGTGGAAACAATCCAGCAATACTCAGAACCACATAGCAGAAGACCCATGAAAACCTCTCAGACTAACCCAAACTTTCATTGTGCCTACTTTAATGATCCCCAGCTCAAGAAATATGAGTCTTTCACTAGGAGAATTTGACTAGCATGTGATCACACACACCAGAAAAGCTAGAACATTTTTTGTCTACCATAGCAACTGCCCAGCAGCGCATGACTGAACTTACACAATCTGACTAGTAAGCATTCAGTAATGGACTGAACCCAAATATTCCTATCAATAGAGCATTGAAAGACATTAACAAAAGTAAGGGAAGAAAAGCCAGTCAAGTCTCCCATCTAAACCCTTTACAAAGAGCCAACAACCCATTTAACACCTGGGCCACTATGTCTAGCTTTGCAAATCTGCTGTCTGAAATGCAGGCTAAGCTCCACCTCAAATATGAACTTAGAGATAGACTAATCCATTTGATAATGAACAACAGGCATGACGATTGCAATATTCAGTTCACTGAATCTGAACTTGACCTGGTATTGCCTACGAAATCTTACAGCTCCCACACAATGTAACCAACAATGCCTATCTTACAGTTTATAATATGAACAATGTGACAGGAATTCTTCCTACCTCCTAGATGAATAGCCTTATCATTCCAGTACCCAACAATAACCAACCTGTTACCATTATACTTATATTCTTGACAAGTTGTATATTTTAAACCTTTGAAAAGATGGTACTCAGTAGTCTTCTACACAGGACTAGAGAGCATTTCTCCTAATCAAAGTGGTTTTATGCACAAAAAGAATGTACATCACTGTATTACCACCTTTTTAACTCTCCATAAAGAGTGCAGTTACACCACCTTCCTTGACATTAAGATGCTGTTGATACTGCCAATTGACACGTATTCCTGTATGAACTAATAAAATGTATACAGGGGCTGGCTTCTATCCTGGATCTCTGGCTACCTGTTCAACAAAAAGTCATATGTTCTGTTTCAAGGACACAAAAGTGAAATAAAAGAGTTTGAAGTTTGTACTTCATAGGATGGTGTACTTAGCCCCATCTTGTTCAGTTTCCTTATTAACACCCTTCAGTTTATGTCCTCAAATACCAAACACCATATACTTAGCTATACTGACAATATCATGATCAACACCTCCAGGTATAATAATCAGCTCACTGTATTAAATCATGTATCAGATACCTGTGAAAGGTTAGGTCTTGTCATCTTTTCTCATAAAACCAAAATCCTCAACAGATGTTCCCATAAAAGAGGGATAGCACTAGAGAGATTTGGTTAAACAATGGGTTACAGATAGACTATGTTAAAAGGTAATGGTATCCAGGATTAGAGATGTCAACATTTGGTGCAGTTGTAACTAAACCACCAATGTAGAGAGAGGCTTAGAGCACTCTGTGCTTGATTATGCTGTACCTCTGCTTGCTCTGATGCCTGAGAGAAGGCTTGGAATGCTTGAGAAAATACAGAATGAAGCTTGGTTGCCTTAAAACTACAAATTGGAGGTGGAAGGATGGAGTGAAAGGGATTTTGAGCGGTCG
>JAYMFT010047964.1:0-29905 GCA_038088735.1 Panulirus argus
TACGTATATATATGAACATATTTACATGCATATACATACACATACTCATACATATGCATATAAACACAAGCACATGCTAATACTTGCTCGTCTTTATCTATTTCCCAGCGCCACCCCGCCCCACAAGAAACAGCATCGCCACCCCCTGCGTCAGCGAGGTAGCGCCAAGTAACAGACGAAAAAGGCCACATTCGCTCACACTCAGTCTCTAGCTGCCATGTGTAATGCACCAAAACCACAGCTTCCTATGCACATCCAGGCCCCCACAGGCCTTATCATGGTTTACCCCAGACGTTTCACATGCCGTGGTTCAGTCCATTGATGGCACGTCGACCCCATATACCACATTGTTCCAATTCACTCTATTCCGTGCACTCCTTTCACCCTCCTGCATGTTCCGGTCTTGATAGCTCAAAATCATTTTCCCTCCGTCCTTCCATCTCCAATTTGGTTTCCCGATTCTCCTTGTTTCCTTCACTTTTGAAACATATATCCTCTTTGTCAACATTTCCTCACTCATTCCCATATGTGCAAACCATTTCAACACACCCTCCTCTGCTCTCTCAACCACACTCTTATTTTCACACATCTTTTTTACCCTTTCATTACCTACTCGATCAAACCACCTTACACCACACATTGTACTTAAATTGTACTTAAACATTCTACTTCCAACACATCCACCTTTCTCCACACAACCGTATCCATAGTCCATGCCTCGCAATCATATAATATTGTTGAAACTGCTATTCCTTCAAACATACCCATTTTTGCCCTCCGAGATAACTTTCTCTCTTTCCATACATTCTTCATCGCTTCCAAAACCTTCGCCTCCTCCCCCACCTTATGACTCATTCTGCTTCCATGGTTGCACTCCCTACGAAGTCCGCTCTCAGATACCTGAAACACTTCATTTACTTCAGTTTTTCTCCATTCAAACTTACAGGCCCAACAAACCTGTCCCTCATCCCTACTAAACCTAATAACCTTGCCTTTATTCA
This sequence comes from Panulirus argus, assembly GCA_038088735.1. NCBI lineage: Eukaryota > Metazoa > Arthropoda > Malacostraca > Decapoda > Palinuridae > Panulirus > Panulirus argus. The sequence goes on from JAYMFT010047964.1 coordinate 1,002, forward strand.
TATTTACTCTCAACTTTCACCTTTCACACACTCCAAACTCTGTCACCAACTTCTGCAGTTTCTCACTCAAATCAGCCACCAGTGCTGTATCATCGGCTAATAACAACTGTCTCACTTCTCAGGCCCTCTCATCCCAACAAACTGCATACTAGCCCCTCTCTCCAAGACTCTTGCATTTACCTCCCTCCCCATACCATTCATAAACAAATTAAACAACCATTATGACACCACACACCCCTGCTGCAGACCGACCTTCACTGGGAACCAAACGCCTTACATCCTTAATAAAAACTTCTCTCTGCTTCTAGCAGCTTACCTCCCATAACATACATTGTGAAGATCTTCCACAAAGCATCTCTATCAACCCTATCATATACCTTCTCCAGATCCATAAATGCCACAGATAAACCTACCTGTTTTTCTAAATATTTCTCACATTCTTCAAAGCAAACGCCTTATCCACACATCCTCTACCACTTCTGAAACCACGCTACTCCTCTCTAATCTGATACTCTGTACATGCCATCACTCTCTCAATCAATACCCTCCAGTACAACTCAGCTTCATCCCCTTTGCCGTTATACAGTGGCACTATATATGCATGCAGCCAATCTTCAAGCACTTTACCATGATCCATACATACGCTGAATATCCTTACCAAACAATTAACAAGACAGTCACCCGTATTCTTAATAAGTTCAACTGCAATACCATTCATTCCCTCCGCCTTGCCGTATTTCATCTTCCGCAAGGCTTTCACCACCTCTTCTCTATCTTCACCAGACCACTCTCCATGACTTTCATTTCGCATACCATCCCGAGTAAAACATCCTGCATTTGCCACTTTTTCATCAAACACATTCAACAGTTCTTCAAAGTACTCACTTCATCTCCTCCCCACTTCGTCACTACCTGCTATCACTTTACCTTTTGCTCCCTTCACCGATGATCCCATTTGTGCTCTTGTCTTTCGCATATAATTTACCCTCTCCCAAAACATCATTTTATTGTCCTTAAAGTTCAATGATGCTCTTTTAGCCCAACTCTCATTTGCCCTCTTTTTCAACCCCTGCACCTTCCTCTTGACCTTCTGTCGCTTTCTCTTATACATTCCCCAATCACTTGCACTCCTTCCCTGTAAATACCGCCATAACTCTTCTCTTTTCTCCTTCACTGGCAACATTACTTCCTCATCCCACTTCTTACTACCCTTTCTAATCTGCCCACCTCCCACCTTTCGGATGCCACATGCATCTCTTGCACATGCCATCACTGCTTCCCTAAATACTCCCTTACCTCACCCACTCCCCTCACTTCATTTGCTCTCACCTTTTGTCATTCTACACTCAATCTCTGCTGGTATTTTTTTTATACAAGTCTCCTTTCCAGACTCACTTACTCTCATCGCTTTCTTCTCCCCTACATTTTCTCGTCATTTTCGAAAACCTCTACAAATATTTTCCTTCGCCTCCACAAGATAAAGATCAGACATCCCACCAGCTGCCCCTCTCAGCACATTTTTATTTAGAAGTCTCTCTTTTACACGCTTATTAATTAATACGTAATTTGATAATGCCTGATGACCATCTTTCCTTTTCACATACTTATCCTTGTTTATATATTGTTTATATATTGCCTTCATGGGTAATGTATGTTCATTTCATAGGTAATGTATGCTGCCTCCATGGGCAATGGGTGCTGCCTTCATGAGTAATGTGAGCTGATTCCATGGGCTAAGTATGCTACATACTTCCATGAGTCCTGTGTGTTAATTCCATGGGTAAAATACACTGCCTCCATGGGTATATTTCCATGGGTAATGTATGCTGTCTCCATGGGTAATGCATACTGATTTAATGATGCCTCCATAGGTAATGTGCTGATTTCATTGGTAATAAATGCTGCCTCCATGGGTGATGTGTGCTAATTTCATGAGTAATATATGCTGCTTTCGTGTGCAATGTGTGTTGTATTCATGGGTAATGTGTGCTGATTCCTTGGGTAATGTTTGCTGTCTCCATGGATAATCTGTACTATGTCCATGGGTAATGTATGCTGCTCTATAGGTAATGTGTACTGATTCCAAGCATAATGCATGCTGCCTCCATAGGTAATCTGCGCCGATTCCATGGGTAATGTATGCTGCTTTCGTGGGTAATGCGTGTTGATTCACTGGGGAAATATGCTGCCTTCATAAGTAATGCGTGCTAATTTCATAAGTCATGTGTGTTGATTCCATAGGTAATGTGTGCTAATTCCATGGGTAATGTATGCTGCCTTCATGGGAAATGTAAGCTAATTCCATGGGTGATGTGTGCTGATCCATAAGTAATGTGTGATAATTCCATGGATAATATATGCTGCCTTTTTAAAGAGTAAATTTATAGTTTGAGAAAGGCGTGTTATCTCTAACCTGATACGATGACTGCTAGTATACTTAAGCTCTGTATTATTACTAGGTCCTTGTCATCATTTCGTATAATAAGTGTGAAATAAATTCATACCGAGTGTGTTCGCGAAATGAGGTTTGTGATGAGTGTATAGTAAGTATATGATCAGTGCTAAATGAGGATAAGTGCAGGCTGAAATGTCAGTTTTTAACGAGCATGTAGTTAGCGTTCAAAAAGTGTGTGTGTGTGTGTGTGTGTGTGTGTGTGTGTGTGTGTGTGTGTATGTCAACGTTTTTGCAATTACCCATTTGGATCGAAAGAGTAGGGGGATTTACACTCACACGGTCCCATCTTTTGAACGTTGTCTCCTGCCCTAAAACCTTTGAAACCATCCTATGCAGTTCACTCTTACGGACCACATCCTCTTTCAGTTCAATCTATTCATCGTTTTCTATTACGCCACCAAAGTGCTTCTATATATCATATTTGACAAGTCTCCACCTTGATCTCATGTTCTGTCCTGTGGTCGCTCTGTCCCTGCGTCTGTCGAAGGCCTGTCCACTGTCGACGTCATTAATCCCATTAAGAACATTAATGCTGTGATCGCTCTCCCGTCTTCCCTGGTGGGCAAGTTTGAGGTCTCTGGTTCCTTGTCGCTTGGCTCTCTCGGTTCTGGTGCCACCTTTGCTGTCCTCTTTTAGACCTTCTTTATTAGCTCTTTCTTCTCCATTAGGTGCAAACGCACACACACACACACACACACACACACACGGGGCAACACGAGTGTAAATCTCGCCGTAAAACACAACTATCACTCACTCCCTAACCTCCTTGGTATATCGGTTATAGCGTTACTGCCCGACACGCATGCACGGGCAGATTGGGATCAAATGCGCAGAGGTTCGAATCCTGGTCGCGGCATCCGGTCCACAGACCACCCAGATGGTCATCCTACCCTAAGGGCTGGCCGATAAAACGGGTACCTGACATAGGCGTGTGTGAGTGTGTGTGTATGTACATACATTGGAGTAAAGACATGGCACATATATACAAGGTAAAGAGACGGGGCAACACGAGTGCAAAGCTGCCCTCGCAACACATAAACAATAACCACACATCAGTTTTCAAATCGAATGGCCTGAATATTGCCACTCTCAGCACAGAATAAAGTTTAAACTATTACACAAGTAATGGATATCCAAGGAGCAAGTGCTGTGAGTGGCTGACATGGGAACAGTGAGCAAATGTGATAAGAAGTGATGGAAGAAAGTGTCATTGTGAGTAGATTTTCAGAAGGTAACATACGTGCCACATCATGTGGCAACACTGACAACGGTTTATGCTACAGCATTGTGGGAAAATATTTCAAGGATAAAATCTACTGTTTACTTACTATTTCACTGCTGTTGTTACTACTTGTGGCAGCAGTGTGAGACGTTTACACCGCTTGAACCCATAAAATTCAGGAAACAGCAAATGACAGCAGTCTAGAGGTCCGCAGTGGTCCAAACAGCAGATCACTCAAGGCAGTCAAGCTGTACGTGCTTATCACACAACACATGTGCAACTTTACCCTTCTATTTATTTTATATCATCCGGGAATAGATTAAGATGAGAAAGAATATTAAGACCTGGCTGTTGAGACAAGGTCCACAGAAAGGAAGGAGGAACGGATGAAACCTGTACCACCGGACAACACTCGTTTGATGTTGGAGGAAGTGATATGAAACGAATCGCAAATTAAGATATATGATAATGAGTGCAAATTTTCGTCAGCTGAGGGGAATGACACAGCTTAAGATGTTGTGTGACAGTAAAGAATGTTCACGAGTTGAGGCCCCACCAGTGTAGAACCCCCTTCCTACATGTACAGTACAAATTGGTAATGACAAATTGGTTATTAAGCACAGGATTCGGATCATAACCAACACCGGACCGACAACATACAGCTTTACGCTATACACGTTTCTCTGTGTCTTTGTTTGACCTTCCTTTTGCTGTCTCTCCCGCACGACCACTCCCAAGGCGGTTAATGTGGGGTGTCGAGCGCCTACGCCGCCTCCTGCAGGTGTACAAAGGAAGTAATGTGTGGATGACGCGGCGAAACTCATTCTGCAGGCGGTTCCCTACGGCCATGATATGTCTTTCCTCCTGCAATACAGAAATAGACATCATCCTTGATCGTTGGCGTTACCTGTTATCCCCCGACCCGCGGGTTACAACCGTTGCCACATCGCACAACGCTTTTCCTTCTGGCTACGATCGCCGCTCAAGGATCACATCTCAAGGTCTACTTCATCTGGAAGTTTATGTGAAATGCATCAACCCCAGTGCGTTTTTCTCTTTTGTATGTGTGTGTGTGTGTGTGTGTGTGTGTGTGTGTGTGTGTGTTTGTGCGTGTGTGTGTTTGTGTGTGTGTGTGTGTGTGTGTGTGTGTGTGTGTGTGTGTGTGTGTGAATTGGATTGAATTGAATTGAATTTATTTAGTAGCTCAGCCTTTATGAAAAAGTATGGAACACAACTCCTACAGACTTTGACGATCGAATTCAAGTGTGATTAGTTAACACAACGGATATCATTACCAAAAAATATAAGCAGAAGTTTACAAGTAAAACTGTGTTTCAAGATTACAGATAATTAAGAACGAAGAAAGAATTACCTAATCAACTCAATACTTATCTAAACATATTCAAAACTGACTTCAAGAACAAAGACAAATGTGTGTGTACATGTGTGTGTGTGTGTGTGTGTGTGTGAGTGTGTGTGTGTGTGTGTGTGTGTGTGCATGTGTGTGTGTGTGTGCATGTGGATGTGTGTGTCAGTATGTGTGCGATTGTGTGTGTATATGTGCACGTGTATGTGTGTGTGTATGTGCATGTGTGTGTATATGTGGGTGTGTGTGTGTATGTGTGCATGTGTGTGTGTGTGTGCATGTGGATGTATGTGTCAGTATGTGTGCGTATTTGTATGTATATGTGTACGTGTGTGTGTGTGTATGTGCATGTGTGTGTATATGTGGGCGTGTGTGTGTGTATGTGTGCATGTGCGTGTGTGTGCATGTGGATGTGTGTGTCAGAATGTGTGTGTATGTGTGTACGTGTGTGTGTGTATGTGCATGTGTGTGTATATGTGTATGTGTGTGTGTGTGTGTGTGTGTGTCAAGGAGCGTGTAGCGGTGCACGGTGGGCCCCTTGTCATGCCCCACTAACCACAGCCACCGGGAAATGCTCCAGCCTTCACGCCACAGATGGCGGTGCGCGCGGCCCACGCCTCCCCACCTGCTCACCACACGGCTCAACCCTGAATGTAAATTACAGCCAGTGCGTCTAGAGTGACTCGCAAGTGTCACGCTGCCAATGTGTGCTGTGTGAGGCAAGTGTCACGCTGCCAGTGTGTATTGTATGAGGCAGGTGTCACGCTTCCAGTGTGTATTGTGTGATGAAGGTGTTACGCTACCAGTGTTACTGTGTGAATCAGGTGTCATGGTGCCAGTGTGTACTTTGTGAGGTAAGTGTCACGCTGCCAGTGTGTAATATATTAGGCGAGTGTCACGCAGCTAGAGTGTACTGCGTGAGGTGGGTGTCACGTTGCCAGTGTGTACTGTGTGAGGCAGCTGTCACGCTGCCAGTGTGTACTGTGTGAGGCGGGTGTCACGCTGCCAGTATGTACTGTGTGGGGCGGTAGTCACTCTGCTAGTGTGTACTGTGTAAGGTGGGTGTCACGCTGCCTGTGTATACTGTGTGAGGCAGGTGTCACACTGCCAATGTGTACTGTGTGAGACAGATGTCACGCTGCTAGTGTGTACTGTGTGAAGCATGTGTCACGCTGCCACTGTGTACTATGTGAGGCAGGTGTCACGCTGCCAAGTGTGTAATGTATGATACGGGTGGCATGCTGCCAGTGTGTACTGTATCAGGCGGGTGTCACGCTGCTAGTGTGTACTGTGTGAGGCGGTAGTCACACTGCCAGTGTGCACTGTGTGAGGCGGGTGTCACGCTGCCATTATGTACTGTATGAGGCAGGTGTCATAATGCCAGTATGTACTGTGTGAGGCGGGTATCACGCCGCCAGTGTGTACTGTGTGAGACAAGTGTCACGCTGCCAGTGCGTACTGTGTGAGGCGGGTGTCACGCTGCCAGTGCGTACTGTGAGAAGCAGGTCTCACGCTGCTAGCCCTCACTGGCGAGTGTCGGCCTCTGGTTCGTGTACGTTAAAGGTCTGACGTTCGGTTCTATGCAAGTCCATGAAATGTGGTGGATAATATGTCACGCGGCGCTACAGACAGCGGTAATGTTACAGCCCACGACTGTTCCAATTTGCAACAAGATGGACGGTGTAATTAGCTGGAAGGTGTAATAAGGTGGAAGTTGTAACGAACTTGACGTTTTATCAAGGTAGACGTTGTAACAAGGTGGACGGTGTAACAAGGTGGACGGTGTAACAAGGTGGACGGTGTAACAAGTTGGACGGTGTTATGAGTTGTACGAGTTAACAAGCTACACGTTGTAAGGAGGAGGACGTTGCAACAAGCTGGTTGTTGTAACGAGCTAGACGTTGTAAGATGCTGGACATTGTAACAGGGTGGACGTTGTAACAAGCTCCGCTTTGTAACGAGGTGGACACCATAACAATAAAGACGTTGCAGCAAAGTAGAATTTGGAACAAGATGGACCTTTACGAAGCTGGACCTTGTAGCAAACTATACGTTGTACGAAGATGGAACTCACATGACCAGCTCCCGGGTGACAACTGTGTGAGGTGAGCCACAGGCTGAGTCTCGCCACTGGTACAGTGCTCTCTCCTGTCAGTCCTTTCCTGCCAATTAATAATACCTTGTTCATCACCATCACAGGGTAAAGGGATTCGAGGACTGGAACCTGAGAGTTGTCACTCCATTACTTAAGAAAAGTATTAAGAAATGTGTTCTAGATTATCAGCCTCACCCCAGATACTCGGGTGCATGATGGAAAACAGTTTCCCAGATTCGATGATGAGATGTTTGAGGGAATCAAGTTGATGAACGCTGAACCCTGCCTCCGTGGCATTATATTCTGTCTTACCAAATCACTGACGGTTTTCAAGGAACTATATACTAATTCTGGATAAAGGAAACGGTATCTGACGCTGTCTATTCAGCCTTCTACAAAACCTTCCATATTATTGCTTTTTCAAGGTTCTAATGACTTTTTCACAGTCAGTGGTACAGAGGAACGCGTGAAGATGGTGATGAAGAAAATGAAAATACCTAGAAAATGGAAAGACTATATTAAGATATTATTTGATACAGGATACGGGGAAAAGACTGGGACAAATAAAGAAATAGGAGAACCAGCAATTGTGAAAAATGAGAAAGTGAAAGAAATGAATGAAGTCCGGAAGATGACAACACGCCCACGTTCAGCTGACTGACGCCATGAACTGAACACTTTGGAGAAGGAGGATTTATGAGACAGTCAGTAGGATTCATGAGGCAGGCTATAGGATTCATGAGACAGGCTGGAGGATTTATGAGATAGGCGGAAGGATTCATGAGAAAAGCTGTAGGATTCATGAGGTAGATATGTATTCATAAACTTCCATCCTGGAAACATTGCTGGCGTGATACGAACACCACAGTTGGGGTTCCCATAATGAGCTTATCTGGTGATCCAGACTGAAGCGGGATCGGACATTGAAAGAAGAATCCCGGAGGTCCAATATGGTTCACTGGATGACAGAGGAACAAGAAACAGTCATCACGTACACACGGGGTACACAAAGAGTATGGAGGGAAGTGTGTGTGTGTGTGTGTGGCCTAAAGACATTAAGAAGTCATTTGATAAAATGAATCAGGAAAGTCTAACAGATATGCCTGAAGAAGAAGATAGTGATGAAATGTATATGACAGGCCTTCTAATCAACAAGTTATGCAGTTAATAAGTGGCGGCTAAGTACTACAGAAGAGTTAAACGACTGGATGAATATGGAAAGACAAAATGATGTAGGGATGTGTTTTTTCCTTTCATTTCATCTTCCCCGCAACAGCGAAAGAATCCCCCTTCAAGAGATGATGAGGTAGAGGGTCCATGTAGAGATAGAGGAAACAGAAACTTTTAGATGAAACGATAATTATAATACCGAACATCACAGAAAAATATTGATCCTAAAGCGAGCGAAAGGACTAAAGAACATCGCTGAAAACACAGCGACTTTTGGTGACATAAAAGAACACATTTGCCGCAGGTTGCCACACCGGGTCAAACGATGAGGAATAAGAACGAGGTGATGGCTATAAATACCAAAATCAAAAATTCGGAAAATGTGAAACGTGTTGGGAATTTCAACATAGGCATCCAGACAAGATCAAGATTTCTTAAAGCCAACACGTGGTCAGTGCTACACGCTGGCGACTCCACTCTACATACCTTAACTCACTCTACCTCCCTTCCACTGTCTCGCAATGGACATACTCCCTCCCTTGCTGAGGAATTGTGCAGCGATTAAATTCGGTCATGCAAAGACAGTTCCTACCTTTGTCTGTTTCTAAATGTCATCTGTTTCTCTCAGCTAAATTTCAAAACGAAGCTTCCACATAACCATATCACCACTCTGTCCTGCAGACCCCATGTAATCAGTATCACAACGCATGCTTCCCAGAAGCTAAGGATGCTGTGTAGGTGCAGTAATTATTTTCTTTGTGAGTAGCTGTGCCATATCTACAATCTTGTTGTCATCTTCGACTGAAATACTATTCGCATATCTTGGATTGCTCTTCCTTCATCTTCTGTCTCATGAATTCTCCTGCTGTCACTTCTCTTCCAGCAGCCATTTTTCTTTTTTTTTTTTGCCCAACCAGAAGTTACTACCGTCTCTCTGTTCTACAGGTATTGTTCCGGTTACTGCTCTGATTGTGTCCCTTCCTCTAAGTCTTGGACCCAAGGCATGCGTCTAGCTGCTGCTTCTCATAGATTCTGTGTGAGAACCAAACAAACGAGAGGTAACCGTTATGATACCTCCTTCTTTCCTTGAACAACGAGGTTGTGGAATTCTGTCTCCTCCTCCATGTTTTCTTGCTCTTGTAGCCTGTCTGCCTTGAAGAATCAGGTCTGACCACTTGAGGAGCTCTCATTAATGTGTTCATTCCTTGTCTCATACTCAGTCAGCTTCTCATCCGAGATGCCTACGATTTGGCCAAGTCCTTGCACGCTACAACTGAAACCAGAGCCGGTAAGAATTTGATCCCTGACTAATACATGAAATTGATATGTACTTTACTATAAAGAGTACACACACACACACACACACACAAAAAAAAAAAATTATATTACAAAAAGACAGGGAAGAAGAGCGAGATTCCAGGGCCATATTAAGAGAAAATGATAAAATTCAGGATTTACCAGCAACGCAAAGACAAGAGTTCCGCCGGACCAGAGCCAAGAAAACACTGAACATGGAACTTAATAACACCATCGCTAAGAGCATGAGACCATGACCGTCCACGCCAAGACCATGGTACAGCAGTAATGGAACTATGACCGTCCACGCCAAGACCATGGTACAGCAGTAATGGGACTATGACCGCCCACGTCAAGAGCATGGTACAATAGTAACGGTTCCACGACCGCCCACGTCAAGACCATGGTACAGCAGTAACGGGACCACGACCGCCCACGTCAAGACCATGGTACAGCAGTAACGGAACTATGACCGCCCACATCAAGACCATGGTACAGCAGTAACGGGACTATGACCACCCAGGTCAACACTATGGTACAGTAGTAACGGAACTATGATCGCCCACGTCAAGACCATGGTACAGGGGTAACGGTACATTGACCGCCCACTTCATGACCTAGGTACGGTGGTAACGGGAGCGATAATTGCTTTACAGTCAAAAGTCAACAAAATAGAAACAAATGAAAGTGTTTAATTCCTTGGGTGCCTTTGGTCGGGGGACTACGAGGTTCACTCCTTGGCCCAGCTCTTTACATATTCTACGCAGATAATCTAGAATGAGATCATAGCTGCTTCACTCTTTAGATTTGCTGATGATACCAGGGAACATATCCCAAGTTGATTACAAAAGCACTATCTATTATAATAGAAATCCAGCGTTGAAAACTCCAAAGCTATCTAATTTGAAAACGTACTCATACAGGAGGCAAGGAGTATTCTGGGGTAATTATAACGATATAAATTTTCCTAAGCAAAGTTTTTATCAGTCACTCAGATGGTTAACAGAATACCAGGAAGTAACTTCAAGAAATTCTCATCACGAAATAGACTGTATAGTGACCATCGTTAACTTACTAGCATGGCTACATTATGAGTACGGGAAGATATTGACTCTCTGTAACTCAGTAATACGACTAAATTATGAGTGCGGGAACACAGTGACTCTGTAACTCACTAGTAAGGCTAGATTATGAATACGGGAACATAATGACTCTCTGTAACTCCCTAGTAAGGCTAAATTATGAGCACGGGATCATATTGACTCTGACCATCACAAGTAAGGCCACATTATGAGTACGGAAGCATAATGACTCTCTGTACCTCACTAGTGAGGCCACATTTGTAAGTACGGGAACATATTGACACCCTGTAACTCACTAGTACGGCCAAATTATAAGTACGGGAACATATTGACTCTCTGTTACTCACTAGTAAGGCTACATTATGAGTACGGGTATATATTGACTCTCTGTAACTCACTAGTAAGTTTACAATGTGAGTACAGGAACATATTGACTCTGTACCTCACTAGTAAGGCTACATTATGAGCACGGGAACATAATGATTCTCTGCAACTCACTAGTAAGGCCACATTACGAGTACGGGAACATATTGACTTTCTGTACCTTACTAGTAAGGCTACATTACGAGTACAGAAACATATTGACTCTCTGTAACTCACTAGTAAGGCTGCATTATGAGTAGGGGAACATACTGACTCTATAGCTCACTAGCAAGGCCAAATTATGAGCATGGAACATACTGACCCTCTGTAACTCACTAATAAGGCCGCATTATGAGTACGGAAACATATTAACTCTTTGCAACTCACTAGTAAGGCTGCATTATGAGTACGGGAACATATTGACTCTGTAACTCACTAGTAAGGCTACAGGCTATATTATGAATACGGGAACATATTGACCTTCTGTAACTCACTAGTAAGACTACATTATGAGTACGGGAACATACTGACTCTCTGTAACTCACTAGTAAGGCCACATTATGAGTAGGAAACATATTGACTCTCTGCAACTCACTTGTAAGGCTACATTATGAGTACGGGAACATATTGACTCTGTAACTCACTGGTAAGGCTACATCATGAATACGGGAACATACTGACCTTCTGTAACTCAGTAGTAAGACTACATTATGAGTACGGGAACATATTGACTCTCTGTAACTACATTATGAGTACGGGAACATACTGACTCTGTGTAACTCACAAGTAAGGCCACATCTTCAATACGGCGCAGCTTGACTTCCTACTTGATGAAAAGGACAAAGACAAGCTTACAAATAATAAAGACAGACAAGATCAATAAAAGTACTATGAAACAAATGATATGTGGAAGGATTAAAGTAAGTGAAACAAGTTTCGCCCATCAATGTGAGGTTCCTTAGGTAGAAGAAGGTTAGAGTCCTGGAGGAGTTAGATCGCAGCCACAGAGATATGTCTGGAAAGAAGAGAGGGGAGCTGGGCGCAGGAAACAAAGGCCAACTGGAAAATGGTTTCGCATGGTTAAGTTGGAACTCTCCTGTACAAGCGTGGTTATCACTGGGGTCACCTGTCTTCTGGTTTTATACCCCCCAACACTGGGGCCTCTTGCCTACTGGTGGCAGACTCCCCAACACTGGGATCAGCTGCTTCCTGGTGTCATAATCTCCAACGCTGGAGTAGCTGTCCACGGATATCATAGTCTCCAGTACTACTGGGGAGGCTACTTACTCATGTCAATCTCCAACACTAGGGTCAGCTACCTCTAACGCTGGTATCATAATCTCCAACACTGGGGTCAGTTTCCTTCCGTCACAACAACACACCATCAACTTGCATCCCGTCACACCAGCGCTCACAAGACCTCACACCAGAATCTTATGTTACGTCATACCATCACCAGGCGTCACGCCACATCATCACCCTGCGTTACGTTGCACCAACACCTTGCATCACGTCACGCCAGCACGTTGCGTCACACCAAACCACACCACCTTGAGTCACACTCCACCAACCGTAACATTTGAACTCTGGCTCGCGCCCGTAACATAAGATGGTATAACAGGAAGGCAAAAGACAATTGAAGTCCATCGCATATCCTAGAACCGATGACAATGACATTATATGGTGTGAAATGTTCGACCGAGAACACGTCAGGTCTTGGGCCATAATGTAGGAGTGAGGCGAGCCACAGAGGTCTTTGGTGGTGTCTGCAAGTGGTAAAAACTGGGGTCATAGACCCAGAGAAAACAAGGACCCAATACAATGGTGTATGGTAAAGGTGATCGCCAGTCTATACGTCAGGGTTTTGCCGCTCACAATAAGTGCGTCATTTGACCTTCCTCTGTTTATGTTTTGCCGTGGGACAGGAAAGAGAAATATGCGAATAATGATTAAACGAATTATATACTGCTGTAGATGAAACATGTTGGTAATACTACAGGTGAAACACGTGTGGTAATACTGCAAGTGAAGCACTGGTATCAACACTGCAGGTGAAGCACTGGTGATGATACTGCGGGTGAAACACTGATGGATTCCCGTGGTGTATCGGTTAGCGTTCCTGACCGTGACGCATTCACGGGCCGCCTAGGCTCGAGCGCATAGGTTCGAATCCTGGTTCCTACTGTCCGTCCACAGTCAACCCAGATGTTTATCCACCCTTAGGGGTTGATCGATAAAATGGGTACCTGGCTTCGCCTATGATATATATATATATATATATATCGAATTAGTGCCACATATATATATATATATATATATATATATATATATATATCGCTAACTGGATGGCCTTGATGGAAATACTGCAGGTGAAACACTAATGGCAATGCTACAGGTGAAACGCTGGTGTTAATACTGTAGATGAAGCAATGGTGGTAATATTGCAGGTGAAACTGTTGGAATTACTGCAGGTGAGGCATTGGTGGTAATACTGCAGGTGAAACACTGGTGGCATTACTGTATAGGAAGCAATGGTGGTAATACTGTAGATGAAACACTGGTCGAATTACAACAGGTAAAGCACTGGTGGTAATACTGCGGGTGAAACACTAATGGTAATACTGCAGGTGAAACACTGATGGTAATACTGCTGGTGAAACGCTGTTGGTAACACTACAGGTGGAGCACTGGTTGATATAATATAGGTGAAACACTGGTGGTAATACGACAGGTGAAACATTGGTGGAAATACTACAGGTGAAAGTTAGAAAATACTACAGGTGAACCACATGTGTTAATGATACTAGTGAAACACTGGTGGTAAAACTGCAGGTGAAGTACTTCTGGTAATACTGCAGGTAACGCACTGGTGATAATACTCCGGGTGAAACACAACTGATAATTCTATAGGTGAAACATTGTGGTAATACTGCAGGTAAAGCGCTGGTGATACTACTGCTGGTGAAACACTAGTGTTGATACTGCAGATGAGAAAGTGGTAGTAATACTGCGGGTGAAACACTGGTGGTATTATTACAGGTGAAGCACTAGTGGTGATACAGCTAGTGCAACACTGGTGGTAATACTATAAGTGAAACACTGGTGAAAATAGCGCAGGTAAAGCAATGGTGATAACACTGCGGGTGAAACACTTATGTTAATACTGCAGATGAAACACTGATGGTGATACTACGGGTGAAACACTAGCGTTAGTACAGCAGGAGAAACACTGGTGGTAAAACTTCTGGTAAAACACTCATGATAATGCTGCAGGTGAAGCACTGGTGGTAATACTGCCAGTGAAACACTGGTGGTAATGTTACAAGTAAAACTCTGGCGGTAATACTGCTGGCGAAACTGGTGATAATGCTGCGGGTGAAAAACCGGCTGTAATACTGCACGTGAAGCACTGAGGTAATACAAAAGGTGAAACACTGGTGGTAATGCTGTGGGTGAAAACTAGTGATAATACTGCATGTAAAACATTAGAAGTATACTGGAGTTAAAACACTGATGGTAATAATGCATCTAAAACACCGGCGGTAATACAGCAAGTGAAGCATTCCTGGAAATATTGCGGATGAAACACTGATGATAATAATGCAGGTGAAACGCTGGCGGTAAAAGTGATATTGAAACACTGGTGATAATACTGTATGTGAACACTAGTGGTAATACTGCAAGTTAAACACTGATGGTAATCCTGAAGGTGAAACACCAGCAGTAATACTGCAAATGAAGCACTGGTGATATTACTGCAGGTGAAACACTGGTGATGATACTGCAGGCGAAACACTGGTGGTAATTCTGTAGGTGAAACACTAATTGTAATACTGCATGTGAAATACTGATGGTAATACAGCTGATGAGACACTGGTGATAATACTGCAGGTAAAACACTGGGGTAATACAACAAGTGAAACGCTAATGGTAATACTGCGTATGAAGCACCGGTAATACTGTAGGTTTAACATTGGCAGTAATACTGCAGGTGAAAAACTGGTGATAATACTTCAGGTGAAACATTAGTGATAATACTGAAAGTGAAACACTGGTGGTAATACTGCAGGTGAAACACCTGCGGTAATACTGCGGGTGAAGCATTGGTGATGATACTGTTGGTGAAATACTAATGATAATACTGCATGTGAAAGACTAGTGGTAATACTGAATGTGAAACACTGATGGCAATACTGCGGATGAAACACCGACGGTAATACTGCAGATGAAGCATTGGTGGAAATGCTGCTTGGATAACACTGATGATAATACTGCAGGTGAAACACTAGTGGTAATACCGCAGGTGAAACACTAGTGGCAAGACTGCAGGTGAAACACTGAGATAACACTACAGGTGAAACACTGGTAGTAATACTGGGGTGAAACATTGGTATTACTGCAGATGAAACACTAGTGGTAATACTGCAGGTGAAACACGTTGATAATACTGAAGACGAAACATCAGAGGTAATACTGCAAGTGAAACACCGGTGGTAATACCACAGGTGAAACGCTGTGCCAAAACTGATAAGAAAATAATGAAAATACTGCATGTGAAACGCTAGTGATAATACTGCAAGTGAAACACTGATGGTAATACTGAGGATGAAACAGCGGCGCTTATACTGCAGGTGAAACACTTGCGATGATACTGTAGGCAAGACACTGGTAGTAATACTGCACGTGAAACATTATTGGTTATACTGCAGTTTAAACATTTATGGTAATTCTGCTGGTGCAATTCTGGTGGTAATACTGCAGGTGAAGCAGTGGTGGTAATACTGCTGGTGAAACATTAATGATAATACTGCAGATGAAAATAGTGTTATAGTGCATGTGAAACGCATGGTAATACTGGTGGTGAAACGCAACTGGTAATGCTGCAGGTGAAGCACTTGTGGGAAAAACCCCGCTAGTAAAACACTGATAATGATCCTGCAGGTGAAATTCTGGTGGTAATACTGCAGATGAAACACTGGTGGTAATACTGCAGGTGAAACGCCGGTGGTAATGCCGCTAGTCAGGGACTCTGAGAGGAATTTTATCAGGGGGTACAAAGTTTCTTTGGGGCCCCATTCCCTTATCTACTAGTCATCCTGTTTCTCTCCACTACGGTTTTATGCCATGAGTTGTAAGGCCAAAAAGGGTATGGAAGATGAGAGAGGGCTGGAATTGAATGCTCTGTTGATTTTCTGCATTTTCTGAGTTCCCAGGAAATTCCCGGGCAGCCTCTTGGACCCCCGGATCCCGGTACGATGTACCCCCTGCAACCCCATCTCATTGGCCGTGTTGCTGGTGAACACCGGCGGTAATACTGCAGGTGAAGCACTGGTGGTAATACGGTTGGTGAAACACTGATGATAATACTACATGTAAAACAATAGTGGTAATACTGCAGGTGAAACAATGATGGTGATACTGCGTGTGACACACCGGAAGTAATACTGCAGGTGAAACAATGGTGGTAATATTGTTGGTGAAACACTGACGATAATACTGCAAGTGAAACACTGGTAGGAATACTGCAGGTGAAACACTGGTGGAAAAATTGTTGGTTGAACACTGATGATAGTATTACAGGTGAAACATTAGTGGTAATACTGCTACTGCTGGTGAAATACTGATGATAATACTGCGAGTGAAACACCGGCAGTAATACTGCAGGTGAAGTACTAGTGGTAATAAAGCTAGTAAATTACTGATGATAATATTGCAGGTGAAACTCCATTGGTAATAATGCAGGTGAAACAGTAGCGGTAAAACTGTATATGAAACACTGATGGCAATACTGCAGGTGAAACAAAGGCTGTAATACTGCAGGTGAAGCACTTTTGGAAATATTGCTTTTATAACACTGATGATAATAATGCAGATTAAACACTAGTGGTAATATTGCAGGAAACCCCTGTTGGTAATACTGCTGATGAAACATTGGTGATGATACTGCAGGTGAAACACTGAGGTAATACTACAGGTGAAACACTGGTGATAATACTGAGTGTGAAACACGGAGGTAATACTACAGGTGAAAAACTTGTGATGATGCTGCAGGCGAAACATTGGTGATAATACTGCAGGTGAAGCATCAGCGGTAATACTTTAAGTGAAACACTGATGGTAATACTGAGGATGAGACACCAGCGTTAATACTGCAGGTGAAGCACTGGTGGTAATACTGCCTGTGAAGCACATGCAAAAATACTGTAAGTGAAATACTAGTGGTAATACTGCATGTAAAACACGGAGGTAATACTGCAGGTAAAACACTTGTGATGATGCTGCATGCGAAACACTGGTGGTAATACTGCATGTAAAACACGGAGGTAATACTGCAGGTAAAACACTTGTGATGATGCTGCATGCGAAATACTGGTGGTAATACTGCAGGTGAAACAGGGATAATACTACAGGTGAAACATTGGTGGTAAAATTTTTGGTGAAATACTAGCGGTAATACTGCTGGTGAAACACTGATGGTTATACTGCCAGCGAAACACCGGATGTAATACTGCAGGTGAAATGTTGGTGGTAATGCTGTAAGTGAAACACTGATGATAATATTGCAGGTAAAACATTAATGGTAATACTGCATGTGAATCTTTAGAGGTAAACTGCAAGTGAAACTGATGGTAATACTGCGACTGAAGCTCTGGTGGTAATGTTGTCGTTGAAACTCTGATGACAATACTGCAATTGAAACACTAGTGGTAATACTGCCGGTGAAACATTGTTGGTGATACTGCGGGAGAGAATCCACCGGTAATACCGCAGGTTAAGCAATAGTGGTGATACTGCTGGTGAAACACTGATGATGATACTGCAGGTGAAATACTAACGGTAATATCGCAGCTGATACACTGGTGGTAATAGTGCGGGTGAAACATGAGCAGTAACGCTGCAGGTGAAACACTGGTGGTAATACTGTTGGGGAAACACTAATGATAATACTGCAGGTTAAACACAAGTGATAATACTGCAGATGAGACACTGACGGTAATACTGCGTGTAAAACAATGGTGGTAATACAGCAGGTGAAGCACTGGCGGAAATACTGTTAGTGAAACATTGATGATAATAATTCAAGTGAAACACAAGAGGTAATTTTGCTGGTGAAACACTAGTGGTAATACTGCTGATGAAACACCGGTGATAATACTGCACGCGAAATACTAGTGGTAATCCTGCAGGTGAAACACTGATGGTAATACTGTGGGTGAAACACAAATGGTAATACTGCAGGTAAAACACATGTGGCAGTAATGCAGGTGAAGCAATGGTGGTAATACTGCAGGTGAAACACTGGTGGTTATAATGCAGGTCAGGCACTGGTGGTAATATTGCTAGTGAAACACTTGATATACTGCAGGTGAAATACAAATGGTAATACGGCAGGTGACTCAGTGATGGTAATAATGCGAGTGAAAAACCGGCGGTAATACTGCAGGTGAAACACTGGTGGTAATAATGTTGGTAAAACACTTATATTAATACTGCAGACGAAATACAAGTGGTAATACTGCAGAGGAAACATTGATGGTAATACTGCGGGTGAAACATTAATAGTAATACTGCAGGTGAAACACTGATGGTAATACTGCGGGAGAAACACTAATGGTAATACTGCCTGTGAAACACCGTCGGTGATACAGCAGGTGAAACACTGATGGTTATGCTGTAGGTGAAACACAAGTGGTAATACTGATGGTGAATCACTGATGATAATACTGCCTGTAAAATAATAGTGGTGTTACTGCAGGTGCAACGCTGATGGTAACACTGCGGGTGAAACACCTGTGGTAATACTGCAGGTGAAGCACTAATAGCAATGCTGCTGGAGAAGCACTGGTGATGATACTGCATGTGAAACACTGTCGGCAATACTACAAATGAAGCAGTGGTGGTAATACTGTGGATGAAACAGTGTGGAAATACTCCAAGTGAAACACTAATTGCGATACTGCAGGTGAAGCAATGGTGGTAATATTGCAGGTGAAACATTAATTGTAATATTGAGTGTGAAACACCGGCGGTAATACTACAGGTGAAGCACTGGTGGTAATACTGCAGGTGAAGCACAAGTGGCAATACTGCAGGTGCAACACTGATGGTAGTACTATGGGTGAAACACCTGTGGTAATATGGTATGTGATGCAGTGTTGGTATTACTGCAGGTGATGCAAAGGTGAAGATACTGCATGTGAAACACTAATGGTGATACTGTAAATGAAACACTGGCTGTGATACTGGGGGTGAAGCACAGGTGGTAACACTGCAAGTGAAATACTGGTGATGATACTGCAGGTGTAACAATGGTGTTAATACTGCAGGTCAAACACTGATGGTAATCCTGCAGGTAAAAAAACGGCTGAAATACTGCAGATGAAGGACTGTTAGTAATACTGCAGGTGAGATGCTGGTAGTAATACTGCAGGTGAAACACTAGTGATGGTACTGCAGGTGAAAAACTGATGATAATACTGTTGGAGAAACACCGGTGGTAATACTGTGGTTGAAGCACTGGTGGTAATACTGCTGGTGAATCAATGGTGATGATACTGCAGGTGAAATACTGGAGGTGATACTTCGGGTGAAACGCTGGTGGTAATACTGTAGGAAAAAAACCGGCTGTAATATTGCAAGTATTGGTGATAATACTGCAGGAAAAACATTGTTAACAATACTGCATGTAAGGCAGTGGTGGCAATACTGCAGGTGAAGCAAAGGTCTTAAAACTGCATGTGAAACACTAGTGGTCATACTTCAGGTGAAACACGCTGGGAGCCCAGGAATCTACTAAACTGGGTGCCTCGGGATCTTCTCTACTGGGAGCCTGGGGATCTACTCTACTAGGAGCTTCGGGATCTAATTTACTGGGAGCCTTGGGATCTACTCTAATGGGAGCCCAGAGATCTACTCTACTGGAAGCCGTGGGATCTACTTTGCTTGGAGCCTAGGGATCTCCTCTACTGAGAGTCTTGGAATCTACTTTGCCGGGAGCTTTGGGATCTGATTTACTGGGAGCCCTGGGATCAACTCAAATGAGAGCCTTGGGATCTACTTTACTGGGAGCCTCAGAATCTACGCTACTGAGAGCCTTAGAATTTACTCTACTGGAAGCCTGAGGATCTACTCTGCTGGAAGCCTAAGGATCTACTGTACTGGAAGCCGGTGGATCTACTCTACTGGAAGCCTCAATATCTAATCTTCTAGGAGCCTGAGTACCTTTTCTACTGGGAGCCTTGAGATCTACTCTACTAGGAGCCCTGGGATCTACACTACTGGGGGCCTCAGAATCAACTCCGCTGGGAGCCTTGGGATCTACTCTAATGGAAGCCTGGATATCTACTCTACTGGGAACCCCAGGATCTACTCCACTGGGAGCCCTGTTATCTACTCTATTGTGATCCCAGGAATCTACTTTACTGGGAGCCCAGAGATCTCCTCTACTGGGAGCCTTGGTACCTACTCCACTGGAAGCCTCGGTATCTACTCTACTGGAACCTCATGATCTACTCTACTGGGAGCCCAGGGATCTACTCTACTGAGAGTCGCGGGATCTGCTCTAATGAGAGTCTCGAGATCTACTCCACTGGGAGCCTCAATATCTACTCTACTGAGAGCCAAGTATCTACTCCGCTTGGAGCCTAGGGATCTACTCTACTGAGTGATTCGGGATCTACTCTACTTGGAACCCTTAGATCTACTCTACTGGGAGCCTCGGGATCTACTCTCCTGAGAGCCTTAGAATCCACTCTACTGGGAGCCCTGGGATCTACTCTACTGGGGGCCTTGGGATCTACTCCACTGGAGCCTCGGTATCTACTCCACCGGGAGCCCAGGGATGTACACTACTGGTAGCCCAGAGATCTACTTTACTTAGAGATTTAGGATCTACTCTACTGAGAGCCTTGGGATCTACTCTGTTGGAAACCTTAGGACCTGCTCCACTGGGGGCCTTGGGATATAATTTGCTAGGAGCGTCGGGATCTCCTCTACTAGGAGCCTTGGGATCTACTCTTCTGAAAGTTTCGGGATCTACTCAGTTGAGAGCCTTGGAATCTACTCTACTGGAAACCTGGGAATCTACTCTTCTGGAAACCTAGGGATCTACCCTACTGATAGCCCAGGGACCTACTCTACTGAGAGCCGAGGGATCTACTCTGCTGTGAACCTCGGTATCTAATCTAATGGGAACCTCGGGATCAACTCCACTGGGAGCCTAGATATCTACTCTACTGGGAACCCTAATATCTACTCTACTGGAAGCCTTGGGATCTACTCCGCTGGGAGCCCTGGTATATATTCTACTGGGAGCCCATGTATTTACTCGACTAGGAGTCTAGGGATCTACTCCACTGGGAGCCTCGGGATCTACTCTACTGGGTGCCTCCTTATCTACTCAATTGTGAGCCCAGGAATATACTCTACTGGCAGCCCAAGATCTAGACTTCTCTGGGATCCTTGGGATCTACTCTTCTGGGAACCTTGGGTTCTACGCTAATGGGAGCCTCGGGATTTGCTCTCCTGTGAGCCCTGTTATATACTCTTTTGGGAGCCCAGGGAACTATTCTTCTAGGAGCCCAGTCATCTAGTCGAGTGGAAGCCCAGGGATCTTCCCTACTAGGAACCTAGGGATATACTTTACTGGGAGCCTATGGATCTACTCTGCTAGAAGCACAATGATCTACTCTACTGGGAGGCCAGGAATCTACTCTTCTGGGATCATTGGAATCTACTCCACTGAGAGCCTTGTAATCAACTCTAGTGGAAGTCTTGGGATCTACTTAACTGGAGGGCTAGGGATCTACTCTACTGGGAGCCCAAGGATCTACTCTACTGGGAATCATGGAATCTTCCCTACTGGGAGCCAGGGGATCTACTTTACTGGGAGCCTCGAGATCTACTCTACTGGGAGCCCAGTATACTACTCTACTGGTAGACTTTTATTATACTCTGAGGGAGCGTCGGAATCTACTCTAATGGGAGCCTCTGGATCTACTCTACTGGGAGCCTTAGGATCTACTCTACTGGAAGCCTTGGGATCTACTCTGTTGGGAGCTTTGGGATAAACTTTACTGGTAGCCCAGGGTTAGTCTCTACTGGGAGCTTTGGGATCTACTCTAATGAGAGCTTGGGGATCTAATCTATTGGGAATTTTGGATCTACTTTATTGGGAGCCTCGGGGTCTGCTCTACCGGGGGCCGTGTAATTTACTCAACTGGAAAGTTAGTGATCTACTCTACTGGGAGCCCAGGGATCTACTCTATTGGGAGCCCAGGGATCTACTCTGCTAGGATTCCAGGAATCTACTCTATTGGTAACCCAGAAATATACTCGACTGGAATCCACGGTAACTAATCTACTGGGAGCCTGGGTATCTACTCTACTGGGAACCTTGCGATCTACCCCACTGGGAGCTTCAGTATCTAGCCTACTGGGAGCCTCATTATTTACACTACTGGCAGCCCAGGGATTTACTCCACTAGGAGTCTCGGTATCTACTTTATTGGGAGCCCAGGGATCTACTCCACTGGAAGCCTCGGAATGTACTTTACTGGGAGCCTTGTAATCTACTCTAACGGGAGCCTCGGAATCTACTTTACTGGGGATCAGGGGATCTTCACTGGGAGTCTTGGTATCTGCTCTACTACTGGGAACCAAGGGATCTACTGTACTGGGAGCAACGGGATCTACTCTACTGGGAGCCCAAGAATCTACTCTACCTGTACCCTTAAGATCTACTCTAATGGGCGCCTCGCAATATACTTTACTGGGAGCCTTGGAATTTACTTTATTGGGAGCCTTAAGATCTACTTTACTGGGAGCCGAGGGATCTTTTCTACTGGGAGCCTTGGGATCTACTTTACTGAGAGCTTCTGGATATGATTTGCTATGAGCCTTCGGATCTACTCTAATGGAAGTCTTGGGATGCACTTTACTGGGAGCCTCGGTATCTGCTCTACTGGGAGCCTTGGAATCTACTCAACTGGAAGCCTGGGGATCTACTCTACTGGAAGCCCTGAGATCTACGCTGTTGGGAGCCCCGTGGTATACTCTACTAGGAGTCAATGTATCTGCTCTACTGGAAGCCCAGGAATCTACTCTACTGGGAGTCCAGGGATCTACTGTACTGGGAGTTCAGGAAAAGACTCCACTTGGAGCCCAGAAAACTACTCTACTGGTACCTCAAGGATCTACTCTACTAAGAGTTTCGGGATCTACTCTACTGGGAGCCCAGGGATCTAGTCTGCTGGGAGCTCAGAGATCTACTGTACTGGGAGCCCTAGGATCTACGCAACTGGGAACCCCGTGATCTTCTCTACTGGCAGCCCAGTGATCTACTCTGCTGGGAGCCCCGGGATCTACTCTACTGGGAGCCCAGGGATCTGTTCTACTGAGAGCCCCGGGATCTGCTCCACCGGGAACCTCGGGATCTACTCTACTGGGAGCACCAGGATCTACGCCACTGGGAGCCTCGGGATATACTTTATTGGGCGCCTTGAAATCTACTCTACTGGGAGCCTTGGGATCTACTCTACTAAGAGCTTCGGGATATAATTTACTGGAAGCCTTGGGATCTATTCTAATGGGAGCTTTGGGGTCTACTCTAAGGGAACCTTGAGATGTTCTTTACCGGGAGCCTCGTGATCTACTCTACTGGGAGCCTTGGAATCTACTCTGCTCGAAGCCTGGGGATCTACTCAGTTGGAAGGCAAGAGATTTACTCTACTGGAACCCAGGGATCTGCTCTACTGAGAGCACAATGATCTACTCTACTGGGAGCCCAGGGATCTACTTTACTAGGAGCCGAGGTATCTACTCTAAGCGGAGAGCAGGAATCTTCTCTACTGGAAGCCTAGAGATCTGCTCTACTGGGATCCCAGAAAACTACTCTACTTGTAGTCCAGTGATCTACTTTACTGGGAGCTTAGGATCTACTCTACTGGGAGCCCAAGAATCTACTTTACTGGGAGCACAAGGATGTACTCTACTGGAAGCCTCGGTATCTACTCTACTGGGAGCCTTGAGATCCACTTTACTAGGAGCCAAGGTATCTACTCTACGGGGAGCCCTGGAATCTACTTTACTAGTAGCCTCGAGATCTGCTCTACTGGGAATCCAGACATCTACTCTATTGGCAGGCCAGGGATCTACTTTACTGGGATCTCAGGATCTACTCTACTGGGAGCCCAGGGACCTACTCCATTGAGAGCCCAGTGAGCTACTTTTCTGGGAGCGCAGGGGTCTGCGCTACTAGGAGTCGAGGGATCTGCTCTACTGAGAGGTCAGGGATCTCGTCTACTGGGAGCCGAGGTATCTACTCTACCGGGAGCCCCTGGATCTACTCTACTGGCAGCCTTGGGATCTGCTCTACTAGGAGCCCCGGAATCTACGCTGCTGGGAGCCCCTAGATCTACTCTACTGGGATCCCCGGGATCTACGCTACTGGAAGCCCCTGGATCTAATCTACTGGGAGCCCAGGGATCTACGCTGCTGGAAGCCCAGGGATCTATTCTACTGGGAGCCTTGGGATCTACTCTACTGAGAGTCCAGGAATTTTCCCTACTAGT
The DNA here is from genome assembly GCA_038088735.1 of Panulirus argus. Lineage (NCBI taxonomy): Eukaryota > Metazoa > Arthropoda > Malacostraca > Decapoda > Palinuridae > Panulirus > Panulirus argus. The sequence goes on from JAYMFT010047964.1 coordinate 25,622, forward strand.
AGCTCAACGATCTACTCTACTGGGAGCCCCGAATCTACTCGACTGGAACCCTGGTATCTACTCCAATGGGAACCTAGGAATCTGTTCTACTGGGAGCCCCGTAATCTGCTCTACCGGAACCCCTGGTATCTCCTCCAATGGGAGCCCAGGGATCAACTCTGTTGGCAAGACAGGGATCTACTCCATTGGGAGTCCCGGGATGTACGCTACTGGAAGCCCAGGGATCTACTCTACTGGGAGATCCGAGATCTACGCTACTGGGAGCCCCAGGATCTACTCTACTGGGAGCCCCGGGATCTACTCTACTGGGAGCCCCGGGATCTACTCTACTGAGAGCCCCGGGATCTACTCTACTGGGAACCCAGGGATCTACTCCACTGGGAGCCTTGGGATCTACGCTACTGGGAGCCTCGGGATATACTGTACTGGGAGCATTGGAATTTATACTCTGGGAGCTTTGGGATTTACTTTGCTTAGGAATGTCCTCTACTGAGAGCATTTGGGATCCACTCTACTGATAGTTTCGGGATATAATGTACTGGGAACCTTGGGATCTACTCTAATGGGAGCCTTGGGATGCACTTTACTGGGAGCCTCGGGATCTGCTCTACTGGGAGCCTTGGAATCTACTCCACTGTAAGCCTTGGGACCTACTCAACTGGAAGGCTAGGGATCTACTCTCCTGGGAGCATAGGAATCTACTCTACTGGAAGCCTCGGTATCTACTCTACTGGGAGCCTTGCGATCTACTCTTCTAGAAGCCAAGGTATCTACTGGGAGCCCAGAAGTCTACTTTACTGGGAGCCTCGAGATTACCCTCGAGATTACCTCCACTAGGAACTTAGAAATCTACTCTACTGGGTGTCCCAGGATCTACGCTACAGGAAGCCCCTGGATCTACTCTACTAGGAGCCCAGGGATCTACTGTACTGGGAGCCCTGGGATCTACACTACTGGGAGCCCCTGGATCTGCGCTACTGGAAGCACTAGGATTTACTCTACTGGGAGCCCAGGGATCTGTTCTACTGGGAGCCCCGGCACCAACTCTACTGGAACCCCCGGGATCTACTCCACCGGGAATCACGGGATCTACGCTACTGGGAGACCCGAAATCTACGCTACTGGGAGTACCGGGATCTATTCTACTGAGAGCCCAGGATCTACTTTTCTGGAAGTCCCGGGATCTATTCTACTGGGAGGCCCGGGATCTACGCTACTGAGAGCCCCGGGATCTACTCTGCTGGAAGCCCCGGGGTCTACGCTACTGGGAGTACCGGGATTTAGTCTACTGGGAACCCCGAAACCTACGCAACTGGGAGCCCAAGGATCTACTCTACTGGGAGTCCAGGGATCTTCTCTGCTGGGAGCCCCGGGATCTACGCTACTGGGAGTACCGGGATTTAGTCTACTGGAAACCCCGGAATCTACGCAACTGGGAGCCCCAGGATCTACTCTACTGGGAGCCCCGGGATCTACTCTGCTGGGAGCCCCGGGATCTACTCTGCTGGGAGCCCTGGGATCTACTCTACTAGGATCCCCGGGATCTACGCTACTGGGGGCCCCTGGATCTTCTTTATGGGAGCCCAAGAAATTACTCTGCTGGGAGCCTAGGAATCTGTTCTACTGGGAGCCCAGGGATTTGCTATACTGAAACCCCAGGGATCTACTACAACTGGAGCCCAGGAATCTACTCTTCTGGGAGCCCCGGGATTTGCTCTATTGGCAGCCCTGGGATCTATTCCTCCGGGAGCCCTAGGATCTTCTCTACTTGCAGCGTAGTGATCTACTCCACTGGGAGCCCCTGGATCTACTCTACCGGGAGCCCCCAGGATCTACCCTACTGACAACTCAGGGATCTGCTCAACTGGGAGCCGAGGGATCTACTCTATTGGGAGCCCAAGGATCTACTTCACTGGGAGCTCAGGGATCCACTCTACTGGGAGCACCGGGATTTACGCCACTGGGAGCCCAGGGATCTACTCTACTGCTGCGCTTGATCCCTTCCTTTCATCTAACTACCGGCTTCCCGGTGTCTGCCTCTTCCCCTGGCCCTCCGTGTTCTGATCCTGACTTCGACCATCTCCTCTTGACCCTCTAGCTTCTCCTCCTGATCCCATACCCGTTCCCTGTGTCCTTCCTCTTTCCTTGCTACCAATGTACGGCCATGCAAGATGCCCCACATCTGCCCTGCTCCTCTACAGCTTATCTCTGCCCCTAATGGCTTGACCCAACAAGATGTACCTTAGGTCTTGCACGTTATCACACAGGCTCTCAGTCTTAAAGCTCTAGCTCTCTTCCTGAACTGTAACCTCACTCAAAGCTTACCTCCTCTACCCCCCTCCTCAAACACGCACACACACACATGCCCTGCCTCTCTAACCTCCAGCTTGCACACGGAGCCTCTCACTAACCACACCAGACTACAGTCGTAGCTCCTGTCATCGTCCGACGCCGAAGCTGTCGCTCAGACCGACTCAATCTTCTCTGTGCTCAGAGGATCCCAGCTTCCACACCGAACCCATAAATTACACCAATGATTTGAATTGAACATCTACTTATAACCTTTAACCCTCCTTAGGAAGATCTGCATGACCTCCAGTAAGATTTGCATGACCTCCAGTAAGATCTGCATGACCTCCAGTAAGATTTGCATGACCTCCAGTAAGATCTGCATGACCCCCAGCAAGACCTGCATGACCTCCCGAAAGAACTGCATGACCTCCAGCAAGACTCTGCCTGACCTACGGCAAGATCTGCATGACCTCAAACAAAACCTGCATGACCTCCAGTAAGATCTCTATGACCTCCATCAAGATCGTCATGACCTCCACCAAGATCTGTTTGACTCCAGAAACATTTGCATGACTTCCGACAAGATCTGCATAACCTCCACCAAGATCTGCATGACCTCCAACAAGACGTGCATGACCTCCAGCAAGATCTGTATAACCTCCAACAAGATCTGCATTACCTCCAGCAAGATCTGCATGATCCTATACCAAGATCTGTATGACCTTCGGCAAGAACTGCAAGACCTCTAACAAGATCTGCATGACCTCTAGTAAGATCTGCATGACCTCCAGTAAGACTCTGCATAACCTACGGCAAGATCTGCATGACCTCCAGTAAGATCTGTATGACCTTCAGTAAAACATGCATGACCTCCAGCAAGACCTATATGACCTTCAGCATGATCTGCATGACCTCCACCGAGATCGTCATGACCTCCACCAAGATCTGCTTGACCTCTAGAAACATCTGCATGACTTCTGGCAAGATCTGCATAACTTCGACCAAGATCTGCATGACCTCCAGCAAGACTTGCAAGACCTTCAGCAAAATCTGCATGACCTCCACCAAGAACTGCGTGACCTCCAACAAGATGTGCATGACCTTTAACAAGACGTGCATGACCTCCAGCAAGATCTGCATGACTTCCAACAAGATCCGCGTGATCTCGGCCAAGATCTTCATGACCTCCAGCAAGATCTGCATAACCTCCAACAAGATCTTCATGACATACAGAAATATCTGCATGACCTCCAGCAAGACCTGCATAACCTCCATGAAGATCTCCATGATCTCCAACAAAATCCGCATAACCTCCAGCAAGATCTGCATGACCTCCAGCATGATCTGCATGACCTCCAGCTAGATCTGCATGACCTCCAGCATGATCTGCATGACCTCCAGCTAGATCTGCATGATCTCCAGCAAGATCTGCATGATCTCCAGCAAGATCTGCTTGACCTCCAGCAAATTCTTTATGACCCTCAGCAAGGCTTGCATGACCTCCAACAAACTCCCGAGTTCGTTCTTGACTTAGTCAGCACCAGTGGAAGGCGTGGGGCTTGTCATGTCCTTCACATAAGAACACAGAGACAATACCTCCCGAACGTTTTGCTCAAAGGAATAATGGACAAAGCTGAGGCAAGAAATAACCGCGATAAGAACTTGCTGGCGGCTGTAAACTTTTCTGATATACAGACGAGTCACTTCCTGGAGCGCTGGCTTCCAGACTGGTGGCCACCTGGACCTGGCGGTGAACTGGCAACAGCTGCCCTTACATGTCTTTTGTTCTCTGAACCGCATCAGACAAGGCTACTCCAGGCGCTGTTCCACGAGCTTAAAATATTTTCTCTTTTGCTTACTGTCGCAAGCATTACATATTGTTTTCCGCATCACGATAGTCTTACTCTAACGTCACTTTTGATGATATATATATATATATATATATATATATATATATATATATATATATATATATATATATATATATATATA